>RJWK010061097.1:0-13156 GCA_004363435.1 Platanista minor | reverse complement strand
TGCAAACTGAAACACTTCAGACTTATGAATCTTAAGTAACAGTGAGGAGGGACTTTATTGCAAAACACCACCATACTCCTGGGCATCTGATAAAAGCTTCTCGTGAGCTAATAGCTTAATGGTTAGCAGAGCTGGCACAAGGCTCCCAGTGAGCCCCCCGCTTGACTTTCTCCCACAAGTTTTACCCGAGATGCTCTCCTTCACTAGATGACAGTAAAGTGAATATATTCCTGGCAAATTATACCTAGACCTACATCTCAGGTTATAATGTGACCCTTCTGAACTCATGATGTCATCTGTTTTCAACACCCTTAACTCCCAGAGTGCAACTGTGGAGAAAGAGGACAGTCCAGGCCTCACAAAACAGGACAGGGACGCCGTCATAGCCTCATCCCTTCTAGTCTTTTCCCTCAATGATAAACGTATAATTTGAGAGACATTCTAAAATTCTCGGAGCTCTCACCACAAACAAACAAAAACAAAGAAACAAACACCATGCTTCCTAATCACTTATTATCAACCAAATTTCTGGATAGCATCTGTTCTTCTAAATCCAAGGAAGGCACACGCTAAACCTCACCGCATTTCAGGAACGCTACCAGATCACAAAGAAAACACAGACAGAGGCTGAGCTCTGAGAGAAAGAGACAAGTGGCTTATCACAGAGATTGGTGGCTTCTCAGCACAAATTATTCTCAGGTTAAAGAAATGGGAAATTTTAGCCAGAAAAAAATCAAAGTAAAGGTTGTATTTCAATTACATACTTAGTCATCGTTGAAGGAACTTCCACTTACCTGACCAGCAAAGAAAACAACTGTTTCTGGTATTTTCTGGGATGCTGCATATCACTGCTAAGTGGCCACATGACACCACAGAGAGGCACGAGGAAGGGCCAGAGTAAGAGTTTGGTAAGTCAAAGATGCGGTAAGGAGGCTCAGAGAGCGCAGGGTCTCAGAAGTGCAAGGAGTTTTCCTTCTATATATACCTTCCCCAAAGTTTCCTCGGTGCTGGGACTGGTGTTAGGCTCTGAGGTTACAAACATGCTTAATACATGGCCCCCACCATTTTAAGACGGTACAGTCCACAAGATCAGACTCTTGATCTTTATTTATGGCACTGACTGAAAAAAAGGAAGGTACACTCAGGAGACCGGGTTTGAGGGATGGTTTAGAGACTTCAAGGCAAAATGTTAAGTGGGAAAGAAGTTGAGGATTATGAAGGCATTTTAAAATAAATTTTTTTTTTTTAATTTTTTGGCTGTGCCACACAGCATTCAGGATCCTAGTTCCCCACCCATGGATCGAACCCGTGCCCCCTGCAGTGGAAGTGCATAGTCTTAACCACTGGACTGCCAGGGAAGTCCCTAAAATAATTTCTTAATCTGGAAAAAATAAAAATCCATCTGCCTAAATCCAGTAATTAAAATATGTATTAAAAAACAGGTGGAAAAATAAACGGTACACACCAAAAACCACAACGGGAATTGTGGTAGCATGCTGGGATTTGGGTGGATTTCTCTTCTCCACTTTCTAATAGTTTTGCAAAGACAATGTGGCTTTACTACTGTTTTCATTTTTCTTTCTTTCTTTTTTTTTTTTTTTTTTGCAATATGTGGGCCTCTCACTGCTGTGGCCTCACCCGTTGCGGAGCACAGGCTCCAGACGCGCAGGCTCAGCGGCCATGGCTCATGGGCCCAGCCGCTCCGCGGCATGTGAGATCCTCCCGGACCGGGGCACTAACCCGTGTCCCCTGCATTGGCAGGCGGACTCTCAACCACTGCGCCACCAGGGAAGCCCCTGTTTTCATTTTTAACAGAAAGGAAAGGTCCATACATGCCATAAAAGAAACCAAAGTGATGCTATAACAGCCAAGCCATCAGAGTAGTGAGCGAGGGCTGGAGAAGGCAGCGCTGGGGCCCAGGTCTCCGCACGTCCCCCCACAGAAGCACAGCGGGGCAGGCAGAGCACAAGTGCCAGCCCCACTCCCCGGACCTTGCGGAGCCTCAGCTACCTCACCCAGAATGACCATTTTGAAAGAGAATCTCTAAGTTCCTTCCGGTTTTCAAGCTGTATGATTCTAAGTTTAAAAAAACTAAGAAATCGGAGAACAGACAAAAGAAATTAGGGGGGCTTCCCTGGTGGCGCAGTGGTTGACAGTCCACCTGCCGATGCAGGGGACGCGGGTTCGTGCCCCGGTCCGGGAAGATCCCACATGCCTCGGAGCGGCTGGGCCCATGAGCCATGGTCGCTGAGCCTGTGCGTCCGGGGCTTGTGCTCTGCAACGGGAGAGGCCACAACAGTGAGTGGCCCGCATACCCCCAAAAAAAAGAAATTAGGGATTCCTCCAGCTTCCCACGTAACATGTAGTATACAGGAGGGGGAAAGGGAGTCTATCAAATGTTAATTCTTTTTTTCAGACTAAAAGAAATGTATTAGTACTACAGAGCATTTAACGATATATATCACCTCTAGTTTTAAAAGATGCTTACAAATTAACTGAAAAAAAAAAAAAAAAACCATGGCTGTAAAGTTAAGACAAAAATGCTTAGGTGAAGCCTTAAGGCCACGTGATTAGCTGCCCTATAAGCTGCAGATAATCACCCCTCTGGAGGTGTGAGGAGAGTAGACGCTGGGGCGGAGCAGCAGTGGGGAGCTAATAGGCTAGCGCCCCATGGAACCTGTGGGAGGAGGCAAGGCTTGAGCTGGGCGTGAAAAAACGGGGACTGGGTTTCTTTTGGGGGTAATGAAAACGTTCTAGAATTAGATAATGGTGGGCAGTTACACAACCTTGTGAATATACTAAAAATCACTGACACAATTTAAAAGGGTGGATTTTATGGTATGGAAATTGCATCTCAAGTTAAAAAGAGACATGGTCAGAGGTAACTAGGAGTGTGTGTGTGTGGGAAACCAAAGGTGCCCTGGGAAGAATAATGAGGAAAAAGGGAGGTTGGAAACAAATTTCAAAGGCTCCAAACATCAGGAAAAGGTAATTGGAAAACTATCACCCATGATATAGGAAAGGAAGCAAACACTCATGGACAAGAGTGAAAGATCAAAAGCTTTGAGAATATATTGTCTGTTCCCTCTGCTGGAAAAACAAGCCTCAGGTAAGAGGCGTCCAGGTCCTTTCACTGGACAGGGACTCGAGTGTCTCAGCGTTTCCAAGTGAATGCGCATCTGAAGGGTGCCCTGGTTCTGCGCGCAAAGAAGGGTAAGGCAGAGCCAAGACTGGGTTCGCCCTAAGCTTAAGTGCGACACAAATTAGTCTAAGCCTAAGCAATGCAGCTCCAAACCAGGAACATTTACACAAAAGGACTGAAAAGCTGGGAGGAAGCTCGGGCAAGATTCTGCAACATAATCTTCACCAATTATATAAAATACATTTAACAGATTTAAATGCAAAAATGTCACATCGGGGCTTCCCTGGTGGCGCAGGGGTTGAGAGTCCGCCTGCCGATGCAGGGGACGCGGGTTCGTGCCCCGGTCCGGGAAGATCCCACATGCCGCGGAGCGGCTGGGCCCGTGAGCCATGGCCGCTGAGCCTGCGCGTCCGGAGCCTGTGTTCCGCAACGGGAGAGGCCACAACAGTGAGAGGCCCGCATACCGCAAAAAAAAAAAATGTCACATCGGTTAGCTGCCGATAAAAAAAACTAAGCGTCTGAACAGATTCTACTTGTGTAAAGAAACAGAGAAAAAGGAAAGGAAGAAGAAAAATAGGAGAAATGCAAGAGAAGTAAAAGAGAAGGAAATGGTGAGATGGCCACTGTCTCTTTAAGAAGCTCCTTGGAGATACATAACTGCAGAAAGCCTGGTGAATACAACATTGATTGAGAATGAGGTAACCACAAACACCGCTGTCTCAAATGAAAAGGGATTCAAGATCTGACCCAGAAAACAAGCATCGTAACCACCAGATAAAATTTTAATGATAAACACAAAATGCTCTATATACAAGCAAGATTGAAGTATCTGATGCTAGGCCATAAACGTAAGGTTCTCTTAGAAAGAGGGGCCATGAGGAGCCTCTCTGACCCACAGATCAAGTTTCATCTTATCGATCCACTAAACTCTGCCATCGCTGTGCTGTGTGCTGGCATAATCTGTGATGCTGAGCAGGCCTCGAGGGAACGGAGAGGCACGAAGAGAAGGACTGGCATCTGGACTAGTGGCCGGGCTGCCTTTTGTGAGGTCCATGTCCAGATAAGAAATTCATAATTGGCTTTCAAGAATCGGCTCCCTTATTTCTAATTCCTTTTATGACTCTTTCAGTTCAATCTCAACAGTCTGTCCTCAAAGGCCTCTGACACACCAGGAGACCTCTTTAAGCTAGAAAGATCCCAGTCCCTTTGGGAGTTATTGAGGAATCTCAGAATTAGCAGGTGAAAAGGATCTTACCTAGCATGAGCTCTCAGGCCCATACTTGAGCAATGAGGGGCAGAAGCCTTGAGCCACACTGGTAACTGAATGGACAAAATTCTAGATTTCTGGTCCATTAATTTTTCTAAAAGTAATAGTTCTATAGCACTCCCAAGAAGGGTATTTACTGGCCTCGAAATCATGGCCAGTAAACCACAAGCTAATGGAAAGTGTTCCTCCTAAGGCTTATCTCGTTTGAAGCAAAATACTTTTACATAGGTACTACAGACCACAAAATATTAAAATAATCTGACTCTTGGAAATTTCAATTAAGGAATGCTTCTGAAGGAAAGAGTTTTTTTTTTTTTTTAAAGAAAAAGGCTCTCCTACTACTAAGCTGTTAAGTCAAAGGTTTGTTTTTGTTTGCTCCTCCAGGTAGAAACCTCTTTTGGGTGTCTCACTCCGAAGTCAATCCAGACTCAGAAGTTTAAGTGTCCTGGTCTCTATAGCATTAAGTACACAATGTGAGACTCTAGTGCAAGACATCTTGTTAATCCAAGAAGAAAGTTATCTTACTATACATTAAAGAAACACATAAAAACATCTCTGTAATAAAATATGAATAATTCATGAAAGTGGTTTTTGGAACAGAAGCCAAAGGAATTTACAGAAGTTAGAATTTCTCGGCAATGGAGACAAACAAAAAGCCTATTTCAGGACAAGTTAACTTCAAACACAAACTGTGGCGGGGGGAGGAAGATTACCTGCAGCCACAGCTCTTCCTCATAATAAAGGCTTCAGAACAAGAGATCAAGAATAACACCTGTTTCTGCCAACACTTATTATTCTTGCTTGACTATTTTATGTCTTCATAAAATACAAACTGTTTGCCTTAATGAAAATCTAACAGAACATGCCATAAGAGCGATTTAAAAGCTCAAAAGAGGGGCTTCCCTGGTGGCGCAGTGGTTGGGTGTCCGCCTGCCGATGCAGGGGACACGGGTTCGTGCCCCGGTCCGGGAGGATCCCACATGCCGCGGAGCGGCTGGGCCTGTGAGCCATGGCCGCTGAGCCTGCGCGTCCAGAGCCTGTGCTCCGCAACGGAGAGGCCACGACAGTGAGAGGCCCGCGTACCGCAAAAAAAAATAATAAAATAAATAAAAGCTCAAAAGATACATTGACACAAATGGATTACAGAGCCACTCCACACCACTCGCTTCTCACCACTAGCTTCAGAGCTCTCAACTACTGGAGGATAGAGTCATGGAGACCGCCCATCTCCACGAGGGCTATAAGTGGGAAGGTACACTCTCCCAAGGGAGGATAAGGTGACTGGGACGCAGAGGGTGGTCCATGAAAAGTGAAAGACCTTAGGGTGAAGAATATTAACTGAAAAACTGTTTTCGCTTACCCAGCAATGACAACACCATCGTGAGAATGCACATCACATAAAACTGCATCAGGAATGTGTTCCAGCTCACTCACGGCGCCTTTGCGATTCTGCATAAGAAAAGGGGGTGCAGTTTATACTATTCTCTGGATAGCCGGGAGACAAAGCATTTTGCGCTCAACTACATTCACGGCAGTGTTTTTACAGCATGGACTGTGTCCACAGTTATCAAGACATTTGAAAGGACAAAGACAACTAATATGTTAAGCCATGTATTTATGTGTTACAAACACACTGAATGAAGCTACTGGGCACGGGATGCACGAGGCGCCGGCCCCCTCCTTGAGGGGGTTGCACGGTGCTAACCACTCTACTCCGCGGTGGGCCGCTAGTGAAGAAACGCATGAAGTGTATTTAAAAAGCTCAGTTCAGGGGAGAGAAAGTGGTTAATGGTATTTTACCTGTTAACGCCCCTTATAAATGCTCTCAGAATAAAATTTAAAAGTATATACAACAAGATAAAAATCAGGATGGGGAAAAGAAAAGACGTTGTTTCTGATTGAGAGGTCAGAGGTTCACGGAAACAGTATTTAAAGGAAACCCTAAAACTCATAACACCCTTGCTCCTGAGGAGGGAACTAGGTGGTAGGTGGAGAGAGGTGAGAGGGAGATGTATTTTCCAGTATATGGCCTTTTATGACTTTTGATTTACTGCATCACAATTGTTTATTTATTGATTCAAAATATATATAAATAAAATAATTATTTTTAAAATAAAGGGAATCTTGAAGATAGAAAGTATTTACATGTGGGATGTTGGGAAGGGCAGGGCAGGACAGTTAAGCCAAAAAGCAAGCACGAATAAAGGTATTCAAGAATACCAAGCCATCAAAAAATATATACACATAACTGAATTGCTTTGCTGTACACCTGAAACAATATTGTAAGTCAACTACATACTTCAATTAAGAAAAAATACCAAGCCATCCATAATTTCAACTTTGCTGTACCAGCACAAGGATTAGAAATAGAAATAGTGTGTGTAAGTGGCAAACACAGTTCTTAGCACACAGCAGGTTTTCAAAATAAACAGTAGTTACTATTACTATTTATATTATTAGGAGACAGATGATGACATCCGTTCCATTAAAACCAACGTTTATTAAGCAGCTGTACTCCAGGCACTGTGCAAGACGATCTGCATGGTGATCTCACTGAACTCAAGGACCAAGTCCAAGGCTGAGGGACACAACTGGACACATCCAAGTGGAGCTGTCCTGCTAGTGGAGACACGGGGATAGAAGGGAAGGACTTGAGAATCATCTGTTCGAGGGCCACAGCCAAAATGACAAGAACAGCAAAGCTCTTTGGAGGGACAGGCTATTGAAAGAAAAGGAGAGCACCTGTGTGCTCACGTCCTCCACTAAGTTTCGTCGCGTGGCTTCCTCCCCACCAAGGGCTCCAACCCCACACTGGTATTCTGGATTAGAGAAATCCTAGAATGCCACAGTGAAATGAGTGTATGCAAACACCAGGGAAAGGAACATCATCTGCACGCTGGCTCTGAACTGCAGGTCCAGGTAAGTTCCTGCATTCACAGGTCATCCCCTGTGTGGAAGTACTGAGAACCCTGGGGTCCCTTCTCAGCTTCCTCAAACACCAACCTAGGAGATGCCAAACCAAATCACCTTCCCAACCCATCCTGAGGTTGACCATGAATAGCACCAAACCACAGCATCTGCGTGCCAAGGCCAATGCTAACTGAGCAGCAGACACAGGCCACACACTGTGGGAGGAGTGTTAGATATATCCTTAGACAGTCATCCTCACGACGGCACAAAGAGCTCAACTACTCTCAGCTCCACACTAGAGATGAGAAAGCAGAGGCACACAAAGGGAAAGCATCTTGCTCTGCACTACCTTTCATGTTTTCATAAGAATTCCTTTCATTCTAGAATCACAAGAATCCCATCACTACAGTTAATGCAAGAGTCATCATTTGACATTTTACTTCTGTAGTCCTCACAGTAACAGTGCAGGAAATGGGCCCGAGACACTCCACATAGAAGCCTCCCTTCAGTCTCCCTGCAGTTTGACTCCAGGTCATTCAAGCAACGACCCCTTACTGAGCACTTATCAAACACATGGCTTTGGGTTTGTTGGAGAAAAACAACAAAACAGACGTTCAGTTAGATTGTATGGAATCTGTATACTGGCATTAAGTGCCAGACACTATGAGGCGGGTCTTTAAACACCTTCACTTCTGCCCCCTCCAGCCTGGATGAGGAGGGTGTACCTGCTTCCCTTCCTAGCTTTCTAATACCAAAGAGGAAACAAAGAACTCAGCTGCTGCTTTCTCTCTTAGAATCTGACATTTATGAATTCGAGCCAGGGTACATGGAATATCTCCAGCTCTCATGCTCACAAATCTCAAAAGTATCCTTCCTGGGCTTCCCTGGTGGTGCAGTGGTTGAGAGTCCGCCTGCCGATGCAGGGGACACAGGTTCATGCCCCGGTCCGGGAAGATCCCACATGCCGCGGAGCGGCTGGGCCCGTGAGCCGTGGCCGCTGAGCCTGCGCGTCCGGAGCCTGTGCTCCGCAATGGGAGAGGCCGCAACAGTGAGAGGCCCGCGTACCGCCAAAAAAAAAAAAAAAAAAAGTATCCCTCCTTCCCGGACAGAAAGGCCCTAGCAAATGCCTCACTCTCAAGCTTTCCTTAAATTATGGCTCCTCCTGCCAGGGTCAGACCCTCTGCTTTCCGGCCCCCAGCCTGTCTAAGCAGCTTTGGCAAACCCAGTGCCTGCTCTCACTTATGTCCTTCACACAGACATAACCAAGCAAGTGGGCAAGAGAGCGAGGGGGACCCTCCACGTGAGTTTATTACCTGGAGTGGATACAGAGTGGGGGGGGGTCAGAGGGATTTGTACTTAGTGGTGGGTCTTCATGGCCTAAGGATGGCTATGCTAATCTTCTTTAGAAGGATGGTTCTCAAACAGGGCTGATTTTGCCCTCAGGGGACATCGGACTGGTCTGAAGACTTTTTGGTTGTCAGAGCTGCGGAGAGGAAGAGAATGCTTCTGGCATATACTGGGGAGAGGCTGGACATGCTGCGGAAGATCCTGCAATGCCCAGGACAGCCCTCACCGCAAAGTATCGGTCCCAGATGGCACCAGTGCTGGGGTTGAGAAACCCGAGTTAGAGGAACACTGCTCTTATTAACTTTGCTAGGAACTGTGATGCTGCCCAGATCAAGAGTATCGGTCACTAATCAGGTTATGAGGTGACTGGGGACAGACATGTACATAGGCAATATGTCACTATCAGTAATGAGCAAAAGCTTGTTAATCTCAAAGTCTATTAGGATTGACCTTTACAGGAGGGGAAAGAATACAGTATGTCCCTTCCTTCCAACTGAATAGCCCGCTACCCAGGTGGGAAGAAACGGGCACCACACTGCTGTCTCGTCATGCCTTAAACAGCTTTATGTAACACTGTTCTTGACAGTTATTTTCTACAGAAACACTGTTCTGTGCAAATTCATAGCTGTGATCTAATATTTCTGTAGAAATTTTGAAGTGATAAATGTTATGAAAGCAAGCCAATAGGTTATGTGAGGGAAGAGAAGACAGTACTTAGAGATGCTTAATGTTCTCCCTCTTACAATTTACTGGAAATAGCATTTTCAGCCCCTCTTTTGTATTCAGGTGGTGCTTTCTTGGTCCATCCAGGGAGATATGGTGGCAGTGAAAAGGGGCTGCACTGAGCACTAGCCCAAAGACCCCAACCATCAGAGGTGAGGGGACCGGCTCCAAAGTCTCACCCCTCCTCTCCTAGAGGACAACAGGACGCTCCCAAATATTGTGCTTGAAAACAAGGACAGACACTCTAATGGGCAACAAAAGGGGCAACAAATCAACAGCTGAAGGGATGCTCACCATCCTCCTCCTCTCTTTGTTTTTGGCAGTTAATCTCAGGATGAAATTGGAAGGACGCGGTGTTTAATTCCAGGCTTGGATTCCTGTGTCCTTGCAGGCTATTCCCCTACAGGTAATGATATTGGCCACTGCCTACCTTCCAGTTGGTTCTTAACATGTGTTCCTTGGCTCGGCACTCTTGGAAGATGAGCTTCCAGCAAGAATAATCAGAGATGCTGCTCTCGGGAAGGTGCCCTTCCTGCTGGCACAGCCTGTACCAGAGTACTTCATCTTCTGCAATCACCTTCCACGTCTTGCTCACCTAAAACAGCAGAAGTGACACAAATGTCAAATTCTGCAATTAGAGAAGTCCCTTGTCATCCAAAAATCAATCAACACCTTTATTACTGCCCTGGGTTTATGGCAGTATAAAATGTCTCATTAAAAAAACACTCTGAGGCGAAAAAAAATACAAGCAAATGTTTCCTGTTTTATCTTTCAAGATTTCAAAATTGTTGTACTACCATCTAATATCACATTTTAAACTACTTGGTTAAGTTATTTTATACATATATATGTATAAAATATAAAGAGAAAAAAATACACAAGTACATAAAAGGCATAAAATACACACTGTAACACATTAATAGACATAAAATCATACACAGCTTTTCAGAACAGAATCTCTTTACTTTTTACCAATAGGCACTTGTATTTCCATCTAATAGAGCTAGAGACCAATGACCTCTGAAGTAAAGAGCTGTAATAAAATATCCATAACCCAAAACTTCTGGTCATATGAGAAATTCAGATTTATACTATGTGCAAAAACTTAGATTTTAAATGTGTAGATTAAAATTATTTAACAGAAAACTCAAACAATTATCTAGGATGGTAAGATCTGATACAGAGAAATTAATATTATGACTGGACTGAATTTCAAATCCCAACAGTATCTAGAGGAAATGGCCATTTTAGCTATTAGTGCTTTGTCTTCCAACCCTAACTTTGGGGAATGATGGATTTACTTCATCATGGGATAATGTACAAAGCCGGGCAGACTGCAAAAGATGGACTCTGCTCACAAAATGAGAAACTGATCCAGCAGATCAACATGATCTGGGGTCTGCAACACATTCTGCTTACTATCCACCCAAAGGTTGAGCCTCACTTCTAATAAAGTAAGAGTCATGACCAGTGGTTCACGGTAACTTGTGCTCCTTAACACTCCCTTGGGGCCACTTCAAGACATCAAATACTCAGACAAGAAGAGAGAACATGAGACAAAGAGAGCACACAGCATGTGCATGGCAGACTCTCATTACACAAGGGTGCCTCGTTTGAGAAATACCTACAGGCAGTTAGCTTCCAGGACTACAGAGTTGAAGACCTCCAAAAATCTGCTCCTCCACAAAACCAACAAGAATACTGCCAAAAACTGTCAAAATCAACTTTTTCACAACTCTAGAAATTAACTAAAGGCTTGCAACATTCTGAGAAGCATCTATTCAAGAAAAATGGCTAAATCTTGGTAAGAATAGCAAACTTTGTATTGTTTTCACTTGCATTAATCCCATCCTCATCCTCTAGCTCCATGGTAGCCTTGAAAACCAACAGCCTCCAACTACAGCAGTTGTAAAAACCAGCAGTCTAGCAGCTCCCAGAGAGGCCAAATGGGTTTATAGCTCTCCAAAAGTACCATCCCCAGAGAACCGTCACTATTTGGCCTGTCTGGCAGCTTGCTAGAAAGCTCTGTTCTCGAGGCTTGTCTTTATCTGATCTGACTTAGATCTAACTCTGTCCTATATCCAGGGCATTTGTCAGAAAAAAATAAGAGACAACTGTTTAACAGTGCAGCTGCCTGACATGGCACTACCAAGTAGGGCTAAAAGGACGCTAATCGAAAGCCTTAAAAGGAAAACCTGGGGAGTGGAATACCCCATTATAAATATATCCAAAATACTAAAGGAAAGCATAACTAAAGAAATAAACTTATGAGCACAATGTCTCACAAAGTAGAGAATATTGACAAAGAGACAATATTTTATTTTTTTTTAAAGAAACAAACAGGGCTTCCCTGGGTGGCACAGTGGTTAAGAATCCACCTGCTGGGTTTCCCTGGTGGCGCAGTGGTTGAGAGTCCGCCTGCCAACGCAGGGGACACGGGTTCGTGCCCCGGTCCGGGAAGATCCCACGTGCCGCAGAGCGGCTGGACCCGTGAGCCACGGCCGCTGAGCCTGCGCGCCAGGAGCCTGTGCTCCGCAATGGGAGAGGCCACAACAGTGAGAGGCCCGCGTACCACAAAAACAAACAAACAAACAAACAAATAAATAAATAAATAAAACTCCTATGCATCTCCCAGTGTCCACATCCTTTTCCCGCCAACAGTAACCTCAGTTTGGTATTTATCAATCTTCAGAGTCTTTTTATATACAAGTTGCAATTAAAGAAAAAAAAAGTCCCCATTTCTTACTCTCACACTATTATGTTTTAAACTTAAATTCTTAACTTTCTAAACTTTCTATCCATTTTAAATCCCAGCTCATCGCACATACCCACCCCCAGCATTTTATATCATTTTTGCACCTCAATTCTGTCATCCATTGTAGGTATGTTACATACCTTTTCCTTGTAGGTATGCTACATACCTTTTCCTTTACATAAGTCATCAGCAAAATACAGTCTGTGGGGCTTCATGTCTTAATTATTTTAAAAAATTAACCAGGATAGGGCTGAGGACAGAGCCCATGGCAAACCACTAGAGCCCTACCCCCAGGCTGACATGGATCCATTAAGCAGCCCACCCCAGGCACGGCCACAGCATCAGTTACAAATCCACTTAACCACACTGTCATCCCACACTTCTCCATCTTAGCCATAAGGGCATTGGGGAAACAAACTCTCATCTGATCACAAGTGGTCAGGCAATAAAGAATGGGATAGT
This sequence comes from Platanista minor, assembly GCA_004363435.1. Lineage (NCBI taxonomy): Eukaryota > Metazoa > Chordata > Mammalia > Artiodactyla > Platanistidae > Platanista > Platanista minor. The sequence goes on along the minus strand of RJWK010061097.1, from coordinate 550 downwards.
GACTCAGTAACACTGGAGTTCCAGTTTCGACTAGACAGAACACCATGGTTTTATTTTTGGCATGTTTGGTCCACAGCTGAGCCTGTCCATGACACTGGGTGGTGTCTGTCCATCTGTCTGTGCCAAAGTGAGTCTCAGCACTAGGCAATCATGAAGCACAGATAGGGACAGACCAACATCATCTGTGACAGAGAGCCAGGCTACAGCTCAAATAGCTCCAGAGCAGAGTATTTCTCCCACAGGCCCCAGCAATTCAGGGTTAAATATAGTATAAGGGTGAACACACAGACACCCTCATGGGTTCTCAAAGGCACAGAGTGCTAGCTAACCACACGGCAGTTTACTCTGATCCCTGGGAAACATCAGCCCTTTTTTGTAAAAATTATAAAATGTAAAATTTTGTAGAAGTTATGAACTATAACTACTAGATAAAAGACCCAGACTCATTATTTCACTACACAGACCAGCACTTCCCAAGGCATATTCAATAGAATAGCAGCTCCTTAGGGTATTAATAACTTTGGAGAACACTGGTTTAAACTAAGCAGGA
>RJWK010061096.1:0-13199 GCA_004363435.1 Platanista minor | reverse complement strand
CTTGCCTCCTCGGCAGGTCCAGACTTTTTCCCGGACTCCCTGCCGGCTAGCCGTGGTGCACTAGCCCCCTGCAGGCTGTGTTCACGCCGCCAACACCAGTCCTCTCCCTGCGCTCCGACCGAAGCCCGAGCCTCAGCTCCCAGCCCCGCCCGCCCCGGCGGGGGAGCAGACAAGCCTCTCGGGCTGCTGAGTGCCGGTCTGCGCCGATCCTCCGTGCGGGGATCTCCCCGCTTTGCCCTCCGCTCTCCTGTTACTGTGCTCTCCTCCGCGACTCCGGAGCTTCCCCCCTCCGCCACCCGCAGTCTCCGCTCGCGAAGGGGCTTCTCAGTGTGTGGAAACCCCTCCTGCTTCACAGCTCCCTCCCACTGGTGCCGGCCCCGTCCCCATCCTCTGTCTCTGCCTTCAGGGTTTTCTTGCCTGCCCTACCCACGTAAGTGTGGAGTTTCTTGCCTTTTGGGAGGTCTGAGGTTTTCTGCCAGCGTTCAGTAGGTGTTCTGCAGGAGTTGTTCCACGTGTAGATGTATTTCTGGTGTATCTGTGGGGAGGAAGGTAATCTCCGCGTCTTACTCTTCTGCCATCTTGTCTCTCTCTCCTGGGTCTTCTTTTTGTACCCATTCAGCCAGTGTATATCTTTTGGTGGGAGCATTTAATCCATTTACATTTAAGGTAATTATCGATATGTATGTTCCTATTACCATTTTCCTAATTGTTTTGGGTTTGTTATTTTATGTCTTTTCTTCATCTTGTGTTTCCTGCCTAGAGAAGTTCCTTTAGCATTTGTTGTAAATCTGGTTTGATGGTGTTGAATTCTCCTAGATTTTCCTTGTCTGTAAAGGTTTTAATTTCTTTGTGAAATCTGAATTTGATCATTCCTGGATAGAATAATCTTTGTAGTAGGTGTTTTCCTTTCATCACTTTAAATAGTCTTGCCATTCCCTTCAAGCATGCAGAATTTCTGTTGAAAGATCAGCTGTTAATCTTATGGGGGTTCCCTTGTATGTTATTTGTTGTTTTTCCCTTTCTGCTTTTAGTATTTATTCTTTGTATTTAATTTTTGAAAGTTTGATTAATATGTGTCTTGGCATGCTTCCCCTTGGATTTATCCTGTATGGGACTCTCTATGCTTCCTGGACTTGATTAACTATTTCCTTTCCCATATTATGGAAGTTTTCAACTCTAATATTTTCAAATATGTTCTCAACCCCTTTCTATTTCTCTTCTTCTTCTGGGACCCCTATAATTCGAATGTTGTTGCATTTAATGTTGTCCCAGATGTCTCTGAGACTGTCCTCAGTTATTTTCATTCTTTCTTCTTTATTCTGCTCTGTAGTAGTTATTTCCACTATCTTATCTTCCAGGTCACTTATCCATTCTTCTGACTCAGTTATTCTGCTATTCATTCATTCTAGAGTGTTTTTAATTTCATTTATGGTGTTTTTCATCACTGTGTTTGCTGTTTAGTTCTTCTAGCTCCTTGTTAAACGTTTCTTGTATTTTCTACGTTTTATTTCCATGATTTTGGAACATCTTTACTCTCATTATTCTGAATTCTTTTTCAGGTAGACTGTCTATTTCCTCTTCATTTGTTAGGTCTGGTGGGTTTTTAATCTTCCTCCTTCACCTGCTGTGTGTTTCTCTGTCTTCTCATTTTGCTTAACTTACTGTGTTTGGGTCTCCTTTTCACATGCTGCAAGTTCGTAGATCCCTTTGTTTTTGGTGGATGCCCCCAGTGGCTAAGTTTGGTTCAGTGGGTTGTGTAGGCTTCGTGGTGGAGGGGAGTAGTGCCTGTGTTGTGGTGGATGAGGCTGGATCTTTTCCTTCTGGTGGGCAGGTTCACGACTTGTGGTGTGTTTTGGGGTGTCTTTTGCCTTATTATGATATTAGGCAGCCTCTCTGCTAATGGGTGGGGTTGTGTTCCTGTCTTGCTGTTTGTTTGGCATAGGGTGTCCTGCAGTGTAGCCTGCTGGTCATTGAGTGGACTTGGGTCTTGCCATTGAGAGGGAGATCTCTGGGAAATTTTCGCCATTTGAAATTACATGGAGCTGGGAGATCTCTTGGGACCAATGTCCTGAGCTTGGCTCTCCCACTTCAGAGGCACAGCCCTGATGCCTGGCTGGAGCACCAAGAGCCTGTCATCCACACAGCTCAGAAAAAAAGCGAGAAAAAATGAAAGAAAGAAGATAAATAATAAAATAAAATAAAGTTAGTAAAATTTTAAAAAATGATCATTAAATTAAGAAAAAAACTAATAAGAAAGAAAGAAAGATAGCAATCAAATAAAAAAAACAGATCCACCAATAATAACAAGCATGGGAAATTATACTAAAAACAAACAAACCAACAAGCAAACAAACAGAAACGGACAGCCAGGACCGTAGGACAAATGGTAAAAGCAAAGTTATACAGAGAAAATCACACAGAGAATCATACACATACACATTCAGAAAAATTGAAAAGGGAAAAGTGTATATATATACTGTTTCTCCCTAATTCCACCTCCTCAATTTGGGATGATTTGTTATGTATTCAGGTATTCCACAGATGCAGTGCACATCAAGATGATTGTGCAGATATCCTCCGTTCCCCCTAGGCTGCTGAGAGAGATTTCCCTTTCTCTTCTTTGTTTGCACAGCTCCTGGGGTTCACCTTGGATTTTCCCCTGCCTCTGAGTGTTGGTGGCCTGAGGATGTCTGTTCGCCTCCCAAACAGGATGGGGTTAAAGGAGCAGGTGATTCACGGGCTCTGGCTCACTCAGCCTGGGGGGAGTGAGGGGTCTGGAATGTGTGGCACTCCCACGGCAGCAAAGGCTGGCGTGACTTTGCACCAGCCTGAGGCATGTCGTGTATTCTCCTGCGTATGTTGTCCCTGGATCATGGGACCCTGGTAGTGGCAGGCTGAACAGACTCCCGGGATGGGAGGTGTGGATAGTGACCTGTGCTTGCACACAGGTTTCTTGGTGGTTGCAGCAGCAGCCTTAGCATCTCATGCCCGACTCTGTGGTCTGTGCTGATAGCCGTGGCTCATGCCTGTCTCTGGAACTCCTTTAAGCGGCAGTCTTAATCCCCTCTCCTCGCACACCAGGAAAGAAAGAGGCAAGAAAAAGTCTCTTGTCTCTTCAGCAGCTCCAGTCTTTTACCCGGACTCCCTCCCATCTAACTGTGGCACAGTAGCTCCCTTCAGGCTGTGTTCACGCAGCCAACCCCAGTCCTTTGCCTGTGATCTGACCTCCGAAGCCGGACCCTCAGCTCCCAGCCCCCACCCGTCCTGACAGGTGAGCAGATAAGCCTCTCGGGCTGGTGAGTCCTGGTCGGCCCCGATCATCAGTGTGGGAATCTCTCTGCTCTGCCCTCTGCATCCCTGTTGCTGTGCTCTCCTCCGTGGCTCTGAAACTTTCCCCCTCCGCCACCTGCAGTGTCCACCCACAAAGGGGCTTCCTAGTGTGTGGAAACCTTTCCTCCTTCACAGCTCCCTCCCCTAGTTGCAGGTCCCATTCCTATTGTTTTGTCTCTGTTTCTTCTTTTTTCTTTTGCCCTATCCAGGTACGTGGGGAGTTTCTTGCCCTTTGGGAGCTCTGAGGTCTTCCGCCAACGTTCAGTAGGTGTTCTATAGGAGTTGTTCCACATGTAGATGTATTTCTGATGTATTTGTGGGGAGGAAGGTGATCTCCACGTCTTACTCTTCCACCATCTTGAAACTCCTCTCTACTTCTGTTTTTAAAGTGAGGAATTTGAATGTTAAATGTGTACCATACGTTGAATAAAATCACACAAATCATTTGAAAAAAATAGTTTATCTAATAAGGCTATTGCTTCCCCCACTTTCTTTCTTTTTTTCATCTTTATTGGAGTATAATTGATTTACAATGGTGTGTTAGTTTCTGCTTTATAACAAAGTGAATCAGTTATACATATATATATATGTTCCCATATCTCCTCCCTCTTGCATCTCCCTCCCTACCCCCCCTCCCTATCCCACCCATCCAGGTGGTCACAAAGCACCAAGCTGGTCTCCCTGTGCTATGCAGCTGCTTCCCACTAGCCATCCAGTTTACGTTTGGTAGTGTATATATGTCCATGCCACATTCTCACTTTGTCACAGCTTACCCTTCTCCCTCCCCATATCCTCAAGTCCATTCTCTAGTAGGTCTGTGTCTTTATTCCCGTCTTGCCCCTGGGTTCTTCACATTTCTTTTTTTCTTAGATTCCATATATATGTGTTAGCATATGGTATTTGTCTTTCTCTTTCTGACTTACTTCACTCTGTATGACAGACTATAGGTCCATCCACCTCACTACAAATAATTCCATTTCATTTCTTTTTATGGCTGAGTAATATTCCGTTGTATATATGTGCCACATCTTCTTTAGCCATTCATCCGATGATTGACACTTAGGCTGTTTCCATATCCTGGCTATTGTAAATAGAGCTGTAATGAATATTTTGGTACGTGACTCTTTTTGAATTTCTTCAATATATGCAAATCTATCAACGTGATACACCATATTAACAAATTGAAGGAGAAAAACCATATGATCATCTCAATAGATGCAGAGAAATCTTTCGACAAAATTCAACACCCATTTATGATAAAAACCCTGCAGAAAGTAGGCATAGAGGGAACTTTCCTCAACACAATAAAGGCCATATATGACAAACCTACAGCCAACATCGTCCTCAATGGCGAAAAACTGAAAGCATTTCCACTAAGATCAGGAGCAAGATAAGGTGGCCCACTCTCACCACTCTTATTCAACATAGTTTTGGAAGTTTTAGCCACAGCAATCGGAGAAGAAAAGGAAATAAAAGGGTTCCCCCCACTTTCTTGTCATTTCCATTTGCATGAAATATTTTCTATCCCTTCATTTCATACTGTGTGTCTTTAGCCCCAACATGAATCTCATGTAGGCTGCATGTTGAAAGGTCTTGTTTTTTGTTTTTTATCCAATGAGCCACCCTATGCCTTTTTGTTGTTGTTGTTGTACATGGGCCTCTTACTGTTGCGGCCTCTCCTGCCGCAGAGCACAGGCTCCGGACGCACAGGCTCAGCGGCCATGGCTCACGGGCCCAGCTGCTCCGCGGCATGTGGGATCTTCAATAATATTTGAATATTATTCAGCCATCAACAAGAAGGAAATCCTGCCATTTGCAACAACTTGCATGGACCTTTTGGCCACATTGTTAAGTGAAATAAGTCAAAGACACATATTCTATATTCTCACTTGTATGTGAAATCTAAAAACATCAAACACATAGAAACAGAGAGTAGAATTGTGTTTGCCAAGGCCTGAGTTGTGGGCAAAATACAGAGATGTTGGTCTAAGATTATAAACTTTCAGTTATAAGATGAACAGATTCTGGGGACCTAATAAATTTCATAGTGAGTATAGTTAGCAATACTGTATTGTATACTTGAGAGTTGTTATGAGATTAGAACTTTAATATTCTCACTATAACAACAACAAAATGGTAATTATGTTAGGTGAACGACATATTAAGTAACCTTACTGTGATAAAAATTTCACAATATATGTGTATCAAACCATCACATTGTATACCTTCAACTTACACAATATTATTTGCCAATTTTATCTGAATATAGCTGGGGGAAGGGAAAAGAAATATAATTTGAAGAAAATGTTGATGGAAAATATCCCATCTACAAATAAGATTATATCAACAGATCCAGATAGGCAGCATGAGGAGCCAAACCTTCAGGTCAGTTCTCATTTCACCCCTCACCTCTTGAAAAGTGCAAAAAGCCTGTGTTCTGGGTCTCTCATTCTTAGCTATTCTGGCTTCTTATGATCCCTTGTCCAAGATGCAAAAGTCACTTATTGTGGTTTTACCAGGATATGCACCTTAACCCTTGCTGACCTACTCATTCTTCTAAGAATGTACCTGGTCCCATTCTCTTCTATCCCCACTCACTCTCTGCCCAGTGACTGTAGCTAACCTGATAAATGAATCAGGGTAATGTAATTGTAGGTGTTCAAATATAAATATACAGATTAACTGTCCCCAATAACTCCTGTGTATTTTTTATAACATATTTCAGAAGAGAAGTGTCTTTGTGTTCACTGTTCCTTTGACTATATTCTCTGACAGCCCTACAAGCTGTTTCCCTCCTGAATTCTTACAGATTTATCTTAAACCCTCAAGCCGAGGTTCTTCATTTCTCTTAATACAAAGGCACAGTAATCTGGTTGGTGTGGATCCTTCCAAAACAGTATGATTTGAAGATCTTTCCATACAGGTTAATATGGATCTACCCCATTCCCATTGACTGCTGCATTATGTTCCACAGTATAACTTATCCCATAGTTTATTGTCATTCCCCTTTCAATAGATGTTTAGGTTATTTATAATTTTTCATGATTATAATCAATGCTGAAATAAACATCTTTATTATATATGCACCAACCTCTCTGTAGACACTCAAAAGTGAAATTTCTGGGACATAGAGTATTTGGTCATTTTGGTAATAATAAACAAAGAAAAAGTTCCCTCCAGTATGACTACCATTTTTTATCTTCAGCCAGTAGTGTATAATAATTGCCCAATTCCATATATTTTGCCAACACTTGTTCTCATGAAACTTGTAAATATTTTCCAGTCAAACGAGTGGAAAATTGTTCTCATTTTACTTTTTATTATTTATTTTAAAATTTTTATTGGAGTATAGTTTATTTAAAATATTGTGTTAGTTTCTGCTGTACAGCTAAGTGAATCAGTTATACATATACATATGTACACTCTTTTTAAGATTATTTTCCCATATAGGTCTTTACAGAGTATTGAGAAGAGTCCCCTGTGCTATACAGTAGGTCCTTATTAGTTATCTATTTTATATATAGTAGTGTGTATGTATGTCAATCCCAACCTCCCAATTTATCCCTCCCCCCTTTTCCCCCCTGGTAACCATAAGTTTGTTTTCTACATATGTGACTCTATTTCTGTTTATAAATAAGTTCATTTCTACCATTTTTTTTAGATTCCACATGTAAGCGATATCATATTTGTTTTTCTCTATTTCTATTATTTTTTTAAGATTCCACATGTAAGCGATATCATATTTGTTTTTCTCTGTCTAACTTACTTCACTCAGTATGACAATCTCTAGGTCCATTCATATTGCTGCAAGTGACATTATTCTGTTCTTTCTAAATTGAATTTCCATGATTAGTAGTGAGGTTGAACATCTTTTTATAGGTTTATTGGCTATATAAAATCCATCTGTGAATTGTTAATTTTTTATTCCTGTTGCATTTTAAAATTATTTGTATGCTTTTTATATGTGCTAGACATAAATCTTGTGTTATATGTGGCTGCCTTAACTTTTTATGTTATCTTTTACTGTTTAAACGTTTTTAATTTTCAGTAATATGGAACATATATTTATTAAGCGACTTAAGACATTACTGTATTTTTTTTTCATGCTGGTATCCCCTATTAAAGAGTGAATTTCTTGACAGCAGCTGTGTTTTATTCATGTCCACAGCAACCAGCAAAAACCTGGATTATTGTAGCTTTTCAGTCAAAGTATTTGTAGCATCGAGTTGATGATGCTTTTAACCCAAAGGGATGACAATGACTCTCAGAATAAATAAATGAGTAAAAAGAAATATGGGGAAACTTATAAAGCTTGAGATTCCTTGTTTTATATAATTTGTAGTAATAATCCCTTTCTGTCAGCTCCAAGAACAGTTGCTCTTCAATCTGTTCTTCTAGCTCTTGGTCTTAATCTCTCACAGGATTTCCTCTTACCTTTTTCCCCAGCATCTCTCTGAGAGATAATGTTTCCCAAAGCAGAATCAGCTTCCCAGATCCCCACCCAGGGGTGGTATTTGTACTGAGGCATCTTTGAAGTTTAAAGCTGTCCCAATACCCTACTATTCTGAATTACTTCTCAGGAAAAAACAAACAAGATGGTGAAGGGAACAGGGATGGGCAGGGAAAACTTACCAGCTGAGCCTGAATCATACAGGGTGATTCTCTGTAAGAAATATGCAAAAGGAGCAGTCTCCATGCAGTCCCATTCAGAGACATGCTGAGTAGATTTCCAAGAATGGGGAGGGCCTCATGTACTTAGAGAAATTATTGTGTTTAAGACAGCCCAGCTTCCTTTCTTGCCCCATGCTAGTGTAAAGTAGTTTCACCAAAACTTTACCCAGTTAAGGGAAAGAAAACGAAAACGATTTACTGATGTCATGCAATGTTGTGGAAAAGTAAATGAAGACATATTCAATATAACAGCCATGGATTCTGAAGTTTAAAATATTTTTTTTATTAATAAAAAGTACAATAATCAAATGTAACAAGATTGCTTAGTTCCCAAACATACACCCTGTCTGGATGCCACAGAGGAAAAGTCCCATTGAGCGAGAACATAGTAATCTCTAAGTGACCATGCTAACTGAGGAAATTTTTGAGTATCTCCAGGGACCTAACAGGCTTGAATATGAGAGATTGCTCACAATCTTAGTCTCACAGCCATGTCGCTGGAGCAAGAACTAGTATAAAATAGAGAAAAAACAAAGTGCTGCTCTAAAGTACTGAAATAACAAGGCAGAGACATGAGTTAGAAATACTAAAGCTTAATATACTGTTCTATAACTTCTTTAAACAAACAATGACAAAAAACAATCAATCATTTCACTGCAGGCTCCTTTCCCCAACACAAAAATGAACAGTCAATTTCTGGCACTGTTTTCCCACTGTGTCCTCCTGTAAAAAAACAAGGATAGACACCACTAGAGATTCTCTTCATCTTTTTATTCAGAAATACAATGAAAACAGCACTGCATACAACATAGTTATAATGTCCAAAATAACTACTTATACTGATCCTGGGAAACATCTACTGGAAAGGAAGGAGAGTTTCTTAATAAACAAAATAATGTCTCTCCCCCTGTCCCCAACCCACCACCAGAAAAAGAAATGGGAGGTAAAACCAGTATTTGAGAATCAAAGAAATATCCTGCCACTAATATAAGTTCTATTCTCTTCCATCCCACTCCCACCCCAACCACCCCACCCCACTTCCCTTCTACCTATACTGTTCAGAATATAATAAGTGTGGAAAGACAAAATGTAACTGGTGAATCTGGACTGGCCAAAGTTAGAAGGGCTGTGAGAGATTGCCTCTGTGCTTCTGACAGGGTGACATGTAATGTGGTCCAGGCAGAGTGAGGAAAGGGGAAGAATACAGCTTTTACAGTAATGGATTTTGCCTACTTTTTCCTTTAGACTCTAATGTGCTTTGAGTATAGAAACAGATGAGAATATTATAGTTAGCAATGAAGAGATTGTAGGGAAAGTGAGACGAAGAGATAATATTGCTTCCAGTGACCACTCTTCAATTATCCTTGTTACTTACTCAAATTTAGCTCTTTATCATCCAGGAAGCCTAATCCTCTCCTTTTTCGAGGGTAAATGTAGAGTACTATAATTATCATCATAATGGTAATCATAATACTTTGTTGTTCATTTAAGGATCACTTGTCATTTTTGCCAACATCCATTAATGAGAATCCTCACAACAATCCTGTGAGGTAGGTATTTGGATCCCCATTTTACAGATGGGTTAACTGAGGCACAGAGAGGTGATGTGACTTGCCTAAGGTCAATAAAGTGAGAGATGGGAAAATATGGAAGGGAGGTAACTTAGGGTAGCACCTCTATTGTCAGAGAGCCATATTTACCAGTGAGAAAAGACAGTGCTAAGTGTTTCTTTAAATTGGGCACACCTACTTTCTTCAGTGTACCTATTTCTATATAGGTATTAACACACTAGGGAGGATCAATAATTTCCCTTGGCTTATTAAAGATTAGATCAATTCCCAATGGTTTTGTTCTTCTGAAAACGTTCTGAGGGTAGGATACACCCCAAGTTCCTGGAACTCAGGTCATAGAAATGTCTAACTCCTGAGTTTTGAAGATCACTTTGTTTGAAAGAGCTGTTAGAGTTCTAAAACTGTTACTATCATGTACATAAGCACTGTGCTCTAGGTGTTCCCACAGGTGTACAGGTTAACAATTCAGATATCACTATACAGGTACTCTGGACAATTAAGTAAGTAGATGGCAATGTGTGGGAGCCAGGTTTCTCACTGTTGGAGTGGAAGGTTAGAGTGAACAAAGGCAAAAGGCAAAGTGAACAAAGTAGATGGCAACGTGTGGGAGCCAGGTTTCTCACTGTTGGAGTGGAAGGTTAGAGTGAACAAAGGCAAAAGGCTAGGATAAGATGATCCATGTGGTAAGGGATTGGAGTTGGAGATATCAGTATGAACTCATGTTTAACTTAATAAAGATATGGATGATTACATACATAAATATTTGTAGATATGTATATATAGATATACATGGGTTAGTGTACACACATATATTTCCTTGCTCTGTCAGGCTGAGATGACCTAGAAGCAAAAATACAAGTAGCAACAAGCATACCTAATGTCCAGATCTTCGTTTCTAATACAATTCTCCATTAAAAGAAACCAGGACTCCTTAAAGAAATGGTTGATTACAGGATTCGGCAAAAAAAATATACAAGATGAGCTTGCAGCATCTTGTAGTGCTGGAAAATAAAAGTGTGCTAAAAAAAGATGGGGGTATGTCAAAAGAACATGGAAATCAACCCAAAAGAGTGCCCAATGACCAAAGCTGGAACAATTTGAGTAACAAAATAAGTTGCATTGGACTATAACCCAAAGTACAAAATAAATATCCATGATTCCATACTGATACAAGAAAATGATTGCATAAATAAATAAATGAGGGAGAAAAGACAACTCTACCATGCAGAATTCAAAATAATTTATGTAGATACTCACCCTCAAACATGTAGTGCATAGCTAACCACTCCTTAAGTGTGGACTGCACATAGTGATTTCCTTCCAAAGAGTACAGTATGGAAGGTGGGGTGGAATACAGAGGAGAAACCTGACAAACACTATCTCAGCCAGGTGATCAAGATTAACATCAAGGGTATAAGTCACGTTAATATGATGTGATTAAAATGGCAGTTCACCTCTGTGATCTTCCCCCCCCAAACCCATAAGCTCAGTTTAATCATGAGAAAAACATCAGACAGATAATAATTGAGGGACCCCTCAAAACTGCCAAGGTCATAGCAAACAAGGAAAGTCTGAGAAACTGTCACAACCAAGAGAAGCCTAAGGAGACATGACTACTAAATGTGATGTGGTCCTGAACAGGATGCTGGAAAAGAAAAAGGATATTAGGTAAAAACTAAGAAAATCTGAATAAAGTTTGGAATTTAATTAATAATAATGTATCATTACTTCATTAATTGCAACAAATGTACATCTAATGAAAGATGTTAGTAATAGGGAAAACTGGGTTTGAGATATAGGGAAACTCTCTGTACTATCTTCAGAATTTTTCTGTAAATCTAAAACTGTTTTAAAATAAAAACTTTATTTAAAAAGAATTTATTCTCACAATCCTTTCTGTCTTGCCCATAATGCAATCCACCTAATGTACTCAGCAGTTCATATTCTTCATAGTTTTCCCTGAATTTTCCAATCATAATTATCAATAGTAATGTTCAATTGCCAATCATCTACAAATGGAGGAATTCCACTGCAAAAATTCCAAGGTATTATTCAACCCTATTGATCAAGGCCATTTTCCATGCCCCAGTCAACTGTCCACATAATGGTGGTTAGCTGGTGTGAGCACATCAAATTCAATTAATTCCAAATGCTACCTAAGAGAGACAGTTCTTTTCCATCTCACTGTCTATTTAGCAAAGTTTTACGTGCTTTTGGTGTGGTACAGTATTATACTGTATTTGAGTACCTGTACTCCATGAAATACTCTTAATGAACATTGATATATTTCTTAAAGAATATGGAAATAATTTGTAAAGATTTTATCATTATTTGGAGGGAATAGGGCAATGAAAATAGGATTAGCATTGTTTCCTGACCACAGATAATTAATAAAGCATTAACAAAGTCCCTCATTACTTTGCAGGAAAAAATTTGAATAAAGGCTTAGAGACATCAGGGATACCAATATTTGGAATTCTAATTTGATTATCCTAGTTAGTACAACACTATGTTTTATAGTCTTTATTTATAAATAGATCATATGCTCCAGTGCAAAAGATCCTGACGGGCACAGGTCAGTTATGAACTCTGGAAAAGGAGTCTCAAATCCAAACTCTGGAGAAAATGGGTAAGCCCTTAGACTCTACTGTGAAATACCATATCAACTACTCAGTTATAAGCTTAACTTATGTATGATGGTAATTCACCTTTAACAACCTGTCTTACACCTGCATAGAGTCACCTTTAACAGATTGGCCCTAGATATTTCCTAGTGCTTTAACAATTAGTCTAGAGTGTGGAACTTGCACACTAAAAGTCAGGGTAAAACCTATATCAAAATAACAAGGCTAAAATAGTAAAAATCTACATATCATTTTGAAAAATACAGGTAGTGCTTAAATTTATGAGGGTTTATGGTCTGAAAAGACACTGTAACTTGAAATGAGGTAAATCAAACCTGAGATATTATAGAAAGTGTTAGAATAGAAAAACTGTGTTCCTAATGTTATATATCAATGACCACAAGCACATTCTACTTACCATTTAGTCAACTGTAAATGATTTTGTGAGTGGTCTAAAGTCTTCTGAAGCCTAACATATAAACTTGGACAAATACTGCAACCAATCATGTAATTTTTTCTTTAATTTGGTTTAATAATGTGATCCCTGGGAGAATGGGTGTGCAGGTCTGTAAGGCCTCAAGGAAACATCTGGGGAAGGAATCTGACCCGTATTTGTCTCATCTGTAAAATATTAATGATGGGTAGGACTAGATAGCTAATAGGATCCCTTCTTGGTGCTAGAATTCTATGATTTAGTCAGACTAGGTGGTCTTAGGAAGTAACGACCTGAAGTATTCAAGAGAGACTGGTTGAATATCTGCCAAGGAAAAGGGGTACCATATGAAGACAACCTTTTCCAAGAGAGAGGGTGTGTCCACAATTAAGTGATGCAAACCTCCCCTCCCTGACCCCAGGAGAGGAAATATGCCATGTGGAGGTAGATCTGAGGTCCAGGGCCTAGAACAGAGGGTTTTATGTCCCAGAGACTATTATAAAACAGTCTGATTGGGTAACCAAATGTGTATATTATGCAACATGTTATAATGGCTAAAATAAATGGCTT
>RJWK010061095.1:0-13157 GCA_004363435.1 Platanista minor | reverse complement strand
GTTGCTTCCATGTCCTGACAATTGTAAATAGAGCTGCAATAAACATTGTGGTACATGACTCTTTTTGAATTACGGTTTTCTCAGCTTATATGCCCAGTAGTGGGACTGCTGGATCATATGGTAGTTCTATTTTTAGTTTTCTAAGGAACCTCCAATACTGTTCTCCATAGTGGCTGTATCAATTTACATTCCCACCAACAGTGCAGGAGAGTTCCCTCTTCACCACACCCTTTCCAGCACTTACTGTTTGTAGATTTTTTGATGATGGCCATTCTGACTGGTGTGAGATGATACCTCATTGTAGTTTTGATTTGAATTTCTCTAATAATTAATGATGTTGAGCAGCCTTTCATGTGCCTCTTGGCCATCTGTATGTCTTCTTTGGTGAAATGTCTACTTAGGTCTTCTGCCCATTTTTTAATTGGATTTTTTTTTTTTGATATCGAGCACCATGAGCTGTTTGTATATTTTGGAGATTAACCCTTTGTCTGTCATTTCATTTGCAAACATTTTCTCCCATTCTGAGAGTGGTCTTTTTGTCTTGTTTATGGTTTCCTTTGCTGTGCAATAGCTTTTAAGTTTATTTAGGTCCCATTTGTTTATTTTTGTTTTTATTTTCATCACTCTAGGAGGTGGGTCAAAAAAGATCTTGCTGTGGTTTATGTCAAAGAGTGTTTTTCCTATGTTTTCCTCTAAGAGTTTTTTAGTTCTGGTCTTACATTTAGGTCTTTAATCCATTTGGAGTTAATTTTTGTGTATGGTGTTAGGGAATGTTCTAATTTCATTCTTTTACATGTAGCTGTCCAGTTTTCCCAGAACCACTTATTGAAGAGGCTGTCTTTTCTCCGTTGTATGCTCTTGCCTCCTTTGTCGTAAATTAGGTGACCATATGTGCACGGGTCTATCTCTGGGCTTTCTATCCCGTACCATTGATCTATATTTCTGTTTCTGTGCCAGTACCATACTGTCTTGATTACTGCAGCTTTGTAGTATAGTATGAAGTCAGGGAGACTGATTCCTCCAGCTCCATTTCTCTTTTTCAACACTGCTTTGGCATTTGTGATCTTTTGTGTTTCCATATGCATTGTAAAATTTTTTGTTCTAATTCTGTGAAGAATGCCATTGGTAGTTTGATAGGGATTGCATTGAATCTGTAGATTGCTCTGGGTAGTATAGTCATTTTCACAATATTGATTCTTCCAATCCAAGAACATGGTATATTTCTCCATCTGTTTATGTCATCTTTGATTTCATTCATCAGTGTTAGTTTTTTGAGTACAAGTCTTTCGCCTCCTTAGGTAGGTTTATTCCTAGGTATTTTATTCTTTTTGTTGTGATGGTAAATGGGATTGTTTCCTTAATTTCTCTTTCTGATTTTTCGTTGTTAGTGTATAGGAATGCAGGAGATTTCTGTGCATTAATTTTGTATCCAGCAACCTTACCAAATTCACTGATTAGTTCTAGTAGTTTTCTGGTGGCATCTTTAGGATTTTCTATGTATAGTATCATGTCATCCGTAAACAGTGACAGTCTTACTTCTTCTTTTCCAATTTGTATTCCTTTTATTTCTTTTTCTTCTCTGATTGCTGTGGCTAGGACTTCCAAAACTACATTGAATAATAGTGGTGAGAATGGACATCCTTGTCTCATTCCTGATCTTGATGGAAATGCTTTCAGTTCTTCACCACTGAGTATGATGTTTGTTGTGGGTCTGTCATATATGGCCTTTATTATGTTGAGGTAGGTTCCCTCTACGCCCATTTCCTGGAGAGTTTTTTTTTTTATTATTATAAATTGGTGTTGAATTTTGTCAAAAGCTTTTTCTACATCTATTGAGATGATCCTATGGTTTTTATTCCTTTATTTGTTAATATGGCGTATCACATTGATTAATTTGCATATATTGAAGAATCCTTGCATCCCTGGGATAAATCCCACTTGGTCATGGTGTATGATCCTTTTTATATGTTGTTGGATTCTGTTTGCAGGTATTTTGTTCAGGAGTTTTGCATCTATGTTCATCAGTGATAGTGGCCTATAATTTTCTTTTTTTGTGATATCTTTTTCCGGTTTTGGTATCAGGGTGACGGTGGCTTCGTAGAATGAATTTGGGAGTGTTCCTCCCTCTGCAATTTTTTGGAAGAGTTTGAGAGGGCTCAGTGTTAGCTCTTCTCTAAACGTTTGGTAGAATTTGCCTGTGAAGCCATCTGGTCCCGGGCTTTTGTGGAGCCCAAATGCAACAACTACTGAAGCCTGCGCACCTAGAGCCTGTGCTCTGCAACAAGAGAAGCCACCGCAATGAGAAGCTCTCACACCACAACGAAGAGTAGCCCCCACTCGATGCAACTAGAGAAAGCCCGCACACAGCAACAAAGACCCAACACAGCAAATACATACATACATACATACATTTATCTAAAAAAACAATTAAAAGTTCATTTTCTCAGTTCCTGAGCATATTTGGATAATGGCTATAGTATTACCACAGCACAGATAAAGAACTCTTCAGCCAACAGAAATTTCTTTTGAATACCATTGTTCTAGTGTTTCCCTAATCAGTAAGGTCTTAACATTTGGTCTTAGATGTATGCATGCTATATTTAAATAAAAAATATGCATCTAGTCTTTTTTTTTTTTTTTGTGGTACGCAGGCCTCTCACCGCTGTGGCCTATCCTGTTGCGGAGCACAGGCTCCAGACGCACAGGCTCAGCGGCCATGGCTCACGGGCCCAGCCGCTCTGCGGCATGTGGGATCTTCCCAGACCGGGGCACGAACCCACGTCCTGTGTCGGCAGGTGGACTCTCAACCACTGTGCCACCAGGGAAGCCCGCATCTAGTCTTTTAAGTTTCACTGAGATAGAATTCACATACCATACAATTTACCCTTTTAAAGTGTACAAGTCAGTGGCTTTTACTATATTCATAGAGTTTATTAATCCATCAGTACAATCAATTTTGGAACATTTTCATTACCCACACTTGTGGGCTGTCATCCTGCAAATTCCACATACCCTCTAACCCTAACAAATCACCAATCTACTTTCTGTCTCTTTAGATTGGCCTCTCCTGGAATCACTGAATGTGTCCTTTGCGCCTGTCCTTTCAGTTAGCAGGTTTTCAAGGTTTGTCTATGCTGTAGCATGTATCAGTAATTCATTTCAAAACTGCTGAATAATATTCCATCGTATGGATATACAACCTTTTCTTTACCCATTCATCCACTGATGACATTAGAGTTGATTCCTCTTTTTGGCTATTATGAAAGAGGCTGTTATGTACATTTGCTTACAATTTTTTTGTGGATATGTTTTCATTTTTCTTGGGTGTACCCTTAGGAGTAGAATTGCTAAGATCATGTGATAACTCTGTGTTTGATTGAGGACCTGCTGGACTTTTTCCAAAGTGGTTGCATCATCTTACATTCCCACCAGCAGCATAGATGGGTTCCAACTGCTCCACAACCTTGTCAACAGTTGTTATTATGTCTTTTTATAATTACCCTGCTAGTAGGTATGAAGTGTTATCTCATTGTGGTTTTGATTTTAATTTCCCTGGTAGTGAATGGGGCTGAGCATCTTTTCATGTGCTTGTTGGCCATATGTAAATCATCTTTGGAGAAATGTCTATTAAGTCCTTTGCTCATTTTAAAAATTAGGTTGTCTTTTTATCATTAAGTTGTAATAGTTATTTATATTTTCTAGATACAAACCCCTTACCAGACATGATTTGTAAATATTTTCTCCCACTCTGAGTGTTGTCTTTTCACTTTCTTGATGGTGTACTTTGGACCACAAAAGTTTCTAACTTTGATGAAGCCCAATTTAACTATTTTTCCTTTAGTCACTTGTGCTTTTGGTGTTATATCTAAGAAAGTCTGGCCAACCCAAGGCCATGAAAATTTATTCATGTTTTCTTCTAAAAGTTTCATAGTTTTAGCCCTTACATTTGGGTCTATGAGCCATTTTGTGTTAATTTTTGCATGTAGTATGAGAAAAGGGCCCAAATTCATTCTTTTGCATGTAAATACCCAGTTGCCTCCAGACCATTTGTTAAAAAGACTAACTATTCTTTCTCCATTTAATTGTCTTGGTACCTCTGTTGAAAATCAAATAAACGTAAGGTATATATTTCTGGACTCTCAATTCCATTCCACTGATCTATATGTCCATTCTTAAGCCAGCACTACACTCTCTTGATTATTGTAGCCTTGATATTGCAGGTTTTTAAATCAGGAAGTGTGAGTCTCTCAACTTTGTTCTTTTTCAAAATTGTTTTGGCTATTCTGGGTCTCTTATTCCACATAAATTTTAGGATCAGTTTGTCAATTTCTGCAAAAAATCCACCTGGGATTCTGAGAGGGATCATGTTGAACTTGGGGAGTATTGCCATCTTAACAATATTGTCTTCAATGCATGGACATGGTTTAAGTTTAATACTTTTTGGTTAAATTTATTCATAAGTATTTTACTTTTTGTTGATGTGTAAGTGGAATTGCTTTTTTTTTTTTTTTTTTAATAAATTTATTTTTGGCTGTGCTGGGTCTTCATTGCCATGCACAGGCTTTCACTAGTTGTGGTGAGCAGGGGCTACTCTTCGTTGTGGTGTGTAGGCTTCTCATTGTAGTGGCTTCTCGTTGTGGAGCACAGGCTCTAGGCGTGCGGGCTTCAGTAGTTGTGGCACACGGGCTTAGTTGCTCCGCAGCATGTGAGATCTTCCCGGACCAGGGCTCAAACCCATGTCCCCTGCATTGGCAGGCAGATTCTTAACCACTGTGCCACCAGGGAAGCCCTGGAATTGTTTTCTTAGTTTCATTTTTCGATTGCTCATTGCTACTGTATAGGAATACAATTAATTTCTGCATATTGATCTTGTATCCTGCAACCCTGATAAACTCATTTATTAGTTCTAATAGTTTTTTTTAGTGGATTCTATATACATGTCATCTACAAATACAGAGTTTTACTTCATGCCTTTCATTTCATATTCTTGCCATTACTTCCCTGACAAACTGTCTAGTACAATGTTGAATACAAGTGGCTATAGCAGAAATCCTTGTCTTGTTCCTGATCTCAGGGAGAAAGCTCTCAGTCTTTCATCATTACATATGCTCTTAACTGTGGGTTTTTGACAAATGCCCTTTATGAGGCTAAATTTCTCTTCTATTTCTAGATAGTTGAACATTTTTATCATAAAGATTGTCAAACTTTGTTAAATGCTTTTCCTGTGCTTTTTGAGATAATCACATGGTTTTTATTTGTGTATTCTACTGATGTGATGGGCTCACCTAGTCTATTCCTATTTTGAGTTATGTACGTTACAAAGAATTGATGTTGAATTTTTTTCAAATACCTTTTTTTACATCTCTTGAGGTACTAATATGGCGCAAAAAAAAAAAAAAAAGTATATATTTCCCAACAATCTCCTTTGCATTCCTGGCAGGAAAATGACTTTTTCATGGTGTGGATGCTTTAATGTGCTACTGGACTCTCTTTACTAGCATTAATTAGGATTTTGGTCCAATATATATAGTGGGATTAGTCTCTGAGTTTTGTTTTTTTAATATTATCTGGATTATATGCAGTTGATCCTCATTATTCATGGATTTCCTATTTGCAAATTTGCCTACTAGCTAAAATTTATTTGTAACAACAAAAATCAATACTTGCTGTATTTTGCAGTCATTTGTAGACATGTGAGTTGCCTGATGTGCATGGTTCCCAGCTGTGGTCTGCCTCTTGCTCCAGCTCTCATACAGAGATGATCAGAGGATAAAGACAGTAAGGGGCAGTGCAGCACAGCACGAGAAGCCCCAGCTCTGGGGCCAGTCACAGAAGGTTTGAATCCCAGCTCTGGCACCAGTTAGTGGATTGCCTCAGGCAACTCACTTAACACTTCTGAAACTCACTTTCTCTTTTGTGAAAAAAAAGAAAATAGAATCTACCAGGACGAGTTTTTAGGATTTAAGATTGTAACCTATGTGTGATATGAGTGTGTCTATACATATGTACATATTTCCCCAGGAGCCACAGTTCAGTATTCGCTAATTCACTATTCTCAGTGACTTTACAGAACATAACTGGTGGGAATAAGAACTGATTGTAGTTATATTCTGATCCTCAGTTTTGGTGTGTAATACCTGATTTACAGCAATAATTTGGAAGTTTTCTTCCTCTTCAGTGTTCTAGGATGGCTCAAATAGCATTGGACTATTTTGGTTCTTTAAAAGTTTGGTAGAATTCCTCCATAAAATCAACAGGGTCTGGTATTTTGGGGGTGGGGGATAAGAAGGTACAATATTTCTCAAGTGTTCTCTATCACATCTACAGAAATAATTGTGTTTACCGGGGCCATTTTGGTAATTAATGTTCTTCTAGGGACTTCCCTGGTGGTCCAGTGGCTAAGACTCTGCACTCCCAATGCAGGGGGCCTGGGTTTGATCTCTGGTCAGGGAACTAGATCCCGCGTGCATGCCACAACTAAGAGTTTGCATGCTGCAACTAAGAAGTCCGCACGCCACAACTAAAGATCCTGCATGCCGCAACGAAGACCCCACGCGTGCCACCACTAAGACCCAGCACAACCAAAAAATAATAAAATATTTTAAAAATATATTCTTCTAGGTAATCACCCATTTCATCTTTTCATCTAATTTGCATAAAATCAAACAAAACAGTCTCATGTGGCTCTTTCTTGTTTTTTTGCGGTACACAGGCCTCTCACTGTTGTGGCCTCTCCCGTTGCGGAGCACAGACTCTGGACGCGCAGGCTCAGCGGCCATGGCTCACGGGCCCAGCCGCTCCACGGCATGGGGGATCCTCCCAGACCGGGGCACGAACCCGCGTCCCCTGCATCAGCAGGCGGACTCTCAACCACTGCGCCACCAGGGAAGCCCTCATGTGGCTCTTTCTTATTTCACGGTCTCTACGGTTATTTCTCTGTTACCATATTTCATGATCTCTGTAATTATTTCTTCTTTTTTTTGGCTGTGCTGCACGGCATGTGGGATCTCAGTTTCCCTACCAGGGATCGAACCTGTGCCCTCTGCAGTGGAAGCACGGAGTCTTAACCAATGGACTGCCAGGGAAGTTCCATCTCCATAATTATTTCTGTTATTTCTTATTTTGGATACTTTCATTTTCTACCCCATCTTTATCTTTCTTTCGTTTCTTTAGTTTTCACCCCCCCAAATAACCACTGATTTATGAACTGTTTTCCTACTTTCTAGGTGATCAATTTCTTTTACCTTTATTGCTCCTTCTGTTGTGAGATTTCATAAGTGGAATAATACATTTATTTCATAATATATTAATTATTTCATAATATAGTATTTACAGCTACAAATTTTCTTCTGAGTATTCTTTTAGGTATATTCCATAATCCTGAAATATGGTTTTCATCATTTTCTAGATTTCATTTATAATTTCTATAAATTCAGTTTTAATTACCTGTGGACCCAAAGTTACTTTTTAAATATTTTAAAATTTCCAGATAGTAAGCAATTTTTCTTTTTAATTAGTTATCTGCAATTTTTATTTAAGTGAATGAATAAATTAAGAAAAGAGGATACTGTGACCTTTATGCCCAAAGTCAGGAATAAGCCAAGACTATGCGCTATCACACTGTGATTAGAGAATATTGCCCATATAATTTCTGTATTTTGGGATCTGAGATTTTTCCTTACAGCTTAATTTATCAATGTTTTAGTGAATGTTCTGTGGATACTGGAGATGAATGTATATTCTCTCTTTAGATATTTACAGATTAGATCTATCATATTCAATATTTGCACTAGGTCTTCTATATCCTTACTTATTTTTGTCCACTTGCTTTTATATGAACCGGGAATGAATTAAAACTCCTCAATACTAATGTATTTCTATACTCTTCTTACATTTCCTGTGGTTTCTGCTCTGTAAATATTGAGATTATCTGATGCATGGATAGTCATACTTGTGGTTTGTATCTTCATCACTGAAATATTGCCCTTCTTTGCCTCATTTAATACTTTCTGTCTGATACTTTCTTTCCCCTTTCTGCATTTATTAAGTCCTTAGCCACACCTTTGGCCTAATCTGTCTAAGGAGGATTCTTACTGTTCTGGGAGGATCTTATGCATATATGATGTAATATGGATTTTGCTTCGTGATCTAGAGTTTTTATTAGGTGAGTAAAACCCATTCATACTTATTTAATAAAAATTAGACATACTTGTGTTAATACATATTGTATCATGCTTTTTACTGCTCTTTAGAACAAATCCTTCACTACATGATCTGTGTCAGCTTGTTTCAATATGTGTGTGTGTGTGTACATGTCTTTAATTTGGAAGGTTGATGTTTTTGTTCTAGGGGTTACCTTTCTTTATAACTTCAGAGGATAACTTAATTCTTTGTTTCTATGGCTAGTATCTACTGACTTCCTATAACAAGTTATGACAATCTTATGAAATTTATACTTCTCTCCTGCCCAATTTTACTTGATATTCTTTTTCTTGGAATTTTCTTTATATATACTGTGTGTCTGTTTCTTGACATCACTTTTAGTTGTAACTTTTTGACTTTTAACTATAAAAGATATATCAGGACACTTCCACCATCTTTTACCTTTTCTTTCCCTTCCTCTTCTAACTTGTGTTATGTAATTATTACACTGCTACTGTGTTACTGTTACATAATAACATTATTATGTTATTACATTATTCATATCATATATATTTTGTTAACTATTTAGTCTTAGTCCTACAATTAAGTAAATCTGACAATCTTTCTAACATTGTTTTGCCTTTTATCTCTTGACTGGATAAAGTTTTTCCTCTACCAATTTCGCCAGGTGTTCTTAAAAATACATATTTCTCAGAGTCAAAAACATTTGAATGGTACTTTATATATGATGGAATAACTGGGTTAAAATACATAAATCACTTTCTTTTACGTGAGTCCTTTGTAGACATCATTCAAGGTCTTTGAGTAACTGTATGTTACTTGGAAAACTTGGAAGCCAGATTGACCTTTGTTTCCTCATATAGGTAACTTGATCTTTTGTCTGGATGTCCAAAGGTTTCTTACTATTTAGGTATAGCAATTTCGTAGCTATATCCGGCTAATGATTTTTCTAGGCCAAATGTTCCTGGGACCCATCATGTCCGTTCAGTTTGTAGATTCAAGTCTTCCTTTATTTCTGGCAAGTTTTCTTGAATTACAGATTTAAACATTTTTTTCCCCGTTTCATGGTTTTGCTTCCTTTGGTACACAAATTATGCAATCTTGCTGTTGTCTTCCTTAGCTGTCACTTCTCTGTAATATTTTAACTTTACTAATTCTATTTCATTTTGTTTACTTTCATCAGTCCTGTCCAACTTTTCTCTTCTATGCTTTTTGCAGATTCTGGTCTCCTGTGTGTTGCTTCCTACATAGTCATGATTTCTATTATGGTTATATCTTTAAATATTCTATTTCTTGACAAAGTTCTGCCAGCTCATGTTTCATTTCCTTTTATCTTCCTACAAATCTCTTTGAAGATGGTATATACATTCTTACATTCCTGCTTTGAATTCACCTTCTACAGTGGCAAATGCTTTATTGTTTTTTTTTTTTTTTTGCGATACGCGGGCCTCTCACTGTTGTGGCCTCTCCCATTGCGGAGCACAGGCTCTGGACGCGCAGGCTCAGTAGCCATGGCTCACGGGCCCAGCCGCTCTGTGGCATGTGGAATCTTCCTGGACCGGGGCACGAACCTGCGTCCCCTGCATCGGCAGGCGGACTCTCAACCACTGCGACACCAGGGAAGCCCTGCTTTATTGTTTTTTAATGTGACACGTTTGGCCACAATCTTCACGTATCTGCTGTAAAAGTTTTCTGGTTCTTCATGTATCGTTTGTTCTTGTTTTTCTCTTCCCTTTTCCTTGCAGTATTATTGTACACATCCTGTGCTAGTCCCTTTCTGATTACTAGTCATTTCTAAATGTGGCAAGTTCTTACAAAATCAGCTACATGTAGGGGAGAGGGCTGGGAGATAACTGAGGCCAGCAAGAATTTTTCTGCTGATACAGAGTGGATTACAAGAGTGAGTTCTTTAGTCTTTTCCTCATTTTAGTTTTCAGAGATCGGCAGCTTCAGGGCTGTTGAAAATGCAAGCTTTCTCTCTTTATCCTGGTCTGCTTAAACTCTGCTTTTACAAAAATGGTATGTCTCTGTGATTACTCCTTTCAGCCTGTCTACCTTGTTTCTCTTTCATACCAAAGTGTATACGGGAAAGCTTCTGTCATTACTCCTCACATCTAGTCCCATGGTCTCACACAGGGGACCACTGGTTTATCCCTCAGGATATACCAGTGACTTTGGAGGACTAAACTTCGGCAGCTTTATCTAAAATCTGCAGCTTTGAGAGTTCTCTCTCAGCATCTTTTTACACTTCTTGGAGTTTCACTGGATTTGGCAGCCCTTCCTCATATACTGTGGTTCCAGATTACAGACCTCTCTCAGTTTCATCAAAGAAGGAATCTGACTGTTTTTCATTTTCTTTCATTGCTCTGAGTTAATTCTAAAAAAAAAGAAGGAACTGACATCTTTATCCTGCCGCTTTAAAATGAGAAGTTAAGTAAGCAATTTTAGGGGTCTAACCACACAATCAGAAACAATCTACCTCAAGTTGGGAGCATGGAAATAGTGAAATGACCAAGGGTATAAAAATGTCAAAAATATTAAAGTATATAGCTATTCATTTATATAATAATTATGAGTGTGAAAATATATAATTGTATATGGAAAAAGCATACGATGATTGTAAAAACTATCTATATTGGGGTCATAAATAAGTAAAATATATACACGTACAGGATGAAGAATGGAAGGGAAAAATGAGAATTGTTTTTTGTTAAGGGTAATGAATACTAAGTAATGTGTTTCATTAAAAGAAGTTTTTGTTGTTGTCACAGTATAATGTGTGCAATAAAAAACACAATGTTCCAAAAAGAAAAACAATCGAGACCATACAGAGATTTACTCCAGCACCTACGAAACACAAATCATTAAAAATGCAATGACTGGCTCCCCACTTGCCAGTACTAACTATGTCCTATCCCTGGAGGAAAGCTCCAAAGTTGCATCCTTTTGCTCCAATTCCAACCCAGGTTCTTTACAGCAGCTAGGTGTCTCCCTGCCTCCCCTGCCTACACCACTCCCTCACCCCTAGAGGTTAACTCTACCCCAGCAGACCACTGTCTACTCAGCACTGATGATGTGCCAGGCACTGTAAGGGGAGCACAGCAAGTAAGAGTATGGGCTTTAAACCCTTTAGTTTGTTTTGTTTATAATAAAGAGCAGCCAAGAAAAAAGCAAGTTGCATTTAAAGGACACGTTAGAGTTAAAATGTTTGGGCTTTGGAAACAGCCAGATTAAATAAAATAAATGTAAAATGCACCTATAACAGTGCCAAAGACATAGCAGACATTCAATCAAGGATATTTTAAAAAATCTCTTACACTTTAAATTTCACAGCAAGGGCAATATAACACAATGGTTAAGACAACAGGAAACTAACTTTTTAATTTAAAAAATATGCTAGGAAAGGATACTACATACACATTTTCTGTGACCATTTAAACCAACATCTTCTTCCTTTCAGCTCCAAGTTTCTGTGTCCCAGGGTTCCCACAGATGAAATGCTAACACTGCTATGAACATTTAAAAAAATTACTTTGAATGCGCAAACTGAATGTATGATTAGTCTATTTTATTAGCAATGTGGTTTACTCTCTGAATAATTACAACTAATTCAAAATATTCAAAAGATCAAAGTATTTATATAAAAAACTAGGCTGGCAATTTTGATAAGTTATAACTCAAATAAAAAAGGGAAACAGATTTACACTTCTCAAATATTCTCATCATCCCCCAAGATGAAAATGATGTAAAGGAGTAAATTTAGGAAGGCGGATAAACTCTGAAAATGAGCTTTCCCTTTGACTAAGTAATACCGTTGACCAGTAATGGCTGATTTCACTGGTGTAGTCACAGAAAATGTATAAGCCCTTTAAAATTAAAGTTCAATTCAAACAAAATTTACAATTTAGTTCCTCTGTTGCAGTAGCCACATTTCCAGTGTTCAATCACTACATCTGGCTGGCAGCTACTACACTGGACAGTGTAGATTTAGATCATTTCCTTCAGTACAGAGAGTTCTGTTGGAGACCACTGGGTCTAGATAATTCTAAGATGAAAAATAAGCCAGCCTATCATCTGGTTTGAGAAATGATTACAACATCTGAGGATTCCTCTTGTGACACAGGGGTGAAAAAAAAACAGAGAGCTTGAATAGAGAGGGAAAAACGCACCAAGACTCTGAGCTCAACTTTAAGTGTAAGGGGTGGGGGCGGTGTGGGGAGGCCTGTGAGAGGGTGTGCCTGTCTCCCAGCTTCTCCCAGCCTGTGTCTGAGGCAGAGACAGGATCTGGCCTCCGGTCTCTTTCTTCTCATGCTACATACTCCTCAAACAATCCTGCCCACACAGCTACAAGCTGGTAACATGAAAAGGTCCGTTTCCAACACACATGGAACTCCTGCCTTCAGATCCATAAATCCAACTCCCCTTACTCGGTATCTTTACTTGGATTGTTTTGAAAGTGAGTCACAATGTATCCAAACCTGAACTCATCATTTCTTGCCTCGCTGCCTCCTGCATAAAAAAGAATGTGGTTGGCCTTTGTCTCCAGTTCCTGAGAGGCAGCCAATAAACCCTTGAGTTTCCCTGTGACAAGAGTATCTTTGTTATTCACGGTGGGCTCCTTGGCCCACACCTGACAGCTTGTGCTAACAAGTGACTCAGGGTGGGCCCCTAGATGGTTTTTGCTAAGGAGATGACTCAGGATGGGAGCTGACCAAGCCAGAAAGACCAACCGTATGCTTAGAGGGTTGGCGCTCTGAGCCAACAGATATCAGCCCGACCTCTGGCAAGTGGAGAGCAGCTGGAGATTGAGTTCAACCCTGTGGCCCATGATTTAATTAATCATGCATACATAACAAAACCCCAGTAAAAACTCTCAACACCAGAGCTCAGGTAAGCTTCCCTGGCTGGCAATACTCTACACATTGTCACACACTGATGTGCCAGGAGGGTGATGCATCCTGACTCTATAGGAAGAGGACAATGGAAACTTGGAG
>RJWK010061094.1:0-13157 GCA_004363435.1 Platanista minor | reverse complement strand
AAAAAAAAAAAAAAGAGGAGGCCTGTGTCATGGACCTGCACTGCTGCTGTTATCTGGAGGTTGGCAGCTCGAGCTGCTCGTCTGTCAGCTTACCCTTCCCTCCCACCATCACACACTCTGGTGCTTCATTCTATTTCTAGAAATAAGTACTGAAGTTAATTTTCCATCTCCTCCCCCAGCCCTGACTTTATTTTATTATTTATTTATTTACATTTTTTTTTTGGCAGCGTTGTGTCTTCATTGCCGCACACAGGCTTTCTCTAGTCGTGGTGAGCGGGGGCTACTCTTTGTTGCGGTGCGCAGGCTTCTCATCGTGGTGGCTTCTCTTGTCGCAGAGCACGGGCTTCAGCAGTTGTGGCACTCGGGCTCAGTAGTTGTGGCTTGCGGGCTCTAGAGCGCAGGCTCAGTAGTTGTGGCGCACGGGCTTAGTTACTCCGCGACATGTGGGATCTTCCGGGACTAGGGCTCGAACCCGTGTCCCTGCATTGGCAGGCAGATTCTTAACCACTCCGCCACCAGGGAAGTCCCCAGCCCTGACTTTATACCAGAGCATCCATAAGATTTCTTATATGTTTGAACTTAGAATATTTTGACCTTCATTTAAAAATGACGTTTCTTGGGCTTCCCTGGTGGCGCAGTGGTTGAGAGTCCGCCTGCCGATGCAGGGGACACGGGTTCGTGCCCTGGTCTGGGAAGATCCCGCATGCCGCGGAGCGGCTGGGCCCGTGAGCCATGGCTGCTGAGCCTGCGCGTCCGGAGCCTGTGCTCCGCAGTGGGAGGGCCACAACAGTGAGAGGCCCGCATACAGCACAAAAAAAAAAAAAAAAATGACATTTCTTGATTACTTTTCTTCTCTGTTCCTGGTTTGTCATTCTGCTCATTCATCCCATATTCACTAGGTTGGTCATTAATGACTTGAGTTGATCAACTTTACTTTAGAATGTACATTTCAAAATTTTTATGTGAATTCCCATCTCCCTTTCCACTGCAGGCAACTCCTCCCCCCCCCAAAAAAAAGGGAGCAAGTTTCACTAATTCTCTGCTCATTATTTTAGAACCAAATGAACCAAAGTTAGACTTTGATTTGCTGTATTCCAAGGTTTTGGCCAATCCCTTTGAAGTATGTTAAGGTGACTGGCAGGTTTAGAGAGATCTCTGAGAGATTTCTGGTTTGATTTGCAGAGTCCCATCATGCCCAGGGATACTCACCCAGTGGGTATGGACTCCAGGTCCCTTTAAAAATGAAGCCAGATTCTTTTGAGAAGGACCAGCCTAGCTTCTGTGGGGTCCTTTGGTTTGGTTCTTCCCAAATCCAGATTGAGGCCATCCTGTGAAATGGTATTGGCTTCCTACGATGCTTCCTAAAGACCTACTCTCAAGGCCTCTGAGCTTGGTTTCTTATGGATAATTAAGGGTATTATAATCACCTGGAGAGCTAACCCTACTGTGCTCCTTGGAAGTCTCTTCTCTGAGTCAGTTGTCTTCCTCTTTGGGTTGTTGACTGTCCAACCATGTTGAGCTCATAGCGTTCTCATGGATATGGCTCAGTACCTGGTAGCTCAGTGACAGTGACTTTTTTTAAACTTTCCTTTGTTCTTCAGGTGTCTCCATATTCTTGATGTACAAATTGAGACAGGATTGTTGCTCAGTAGCTGCGTGTGCAAATTCAAGCCAATCCAAGGAAAATGAAAGTAGCTCTCTGGTTTTAGTTTGGGTCTTGGAGTTTGCTGGGCACTTTTATTAATAATGCATAAAACAGAACAAGAGTTCTACCCAAGGTCTGTCCACAAAAATGGGGTCCCATAAAGAGATGGCTACACGGAAGTGGCTCCACTGAATAGCAAGAGCAAAGGTAGGAAGGGAGTTTTTAGTGATTTTGCCTATTTGTGAAGATGTCTACAGTTGGAGGCAGTAATTTCTTCTATTTTCCTTATGTGAAATTGTGTTTAGTAAGTATTCAGTTAGTTAATATGCAGCAGTTCTTCACTTTAACCTTTTTGATTCTTTTTTCCATAAAAACATTTCTTACGGTAATTCATATACAGGAACCAGATAATTCATTCCATAAGCTGAAATGAATAAGGACTTATAAATTGTATCAACAGTGGGATGCTGCTTTGTCTCCTACCATCAACCAGCTTTTTGGTTTTTTAAATTTATTTATTTTTGGCTGCTTTGGGTCTTCATTGCGCACAGGCTTTCTCTAGTGGCGGTGAGCGGGGGCTACTCTTCGTTGTGGTGCGCAGGCTTCTCATTGCGGTGGCTTCTCTTGTTGCAGAGCATGGGCTCTAGGCATGCATGCTTCAGTAGTTGGAGCACGCAGGCTCAGTAGTTGTGGCACACGGGCTTAGTTGCTGTGTGGCATGTGAGATCTTCCTAGACCAGGGATCGAACCCGTGTCCCCTGTATTGGCAGGTGGATTCTTAACCACTGAGCCACCAGGGAAGTCCCCATCAACCAGCTTTTAAACCTTATAATGCTGCATACAATCGGGAGACTGAAGTGAGAATGTCTCTGGAATCAGAAAACCACACAGGCTTGCCATAGGCTGCGAACAGGCCTGTGCATAATAACAAAATTGAGATAATAAGAGGAAAGCTTTATCTTCAGTCTGTAAATGGCTTTATGGTTCCTATTCTTTGCCATGGCCTTGGGGGTTTTGCTGAGCATCTGGTTTTAAGGCGTTTACCTTATTCCCCCTCTGAATGTTATCGGTCTTCCTTCCGTGTTATGCCTTCTGTGTCCCATTAATATGGTATCTAGGAGGTGCACTTGCATCTGGATATCAGGACCTTACTTGCTCTCCCTGACTTTAGTCTTTCTGCAACAGGGACCTGGTGAGAGGCCTGGCCCCACGGGTGCAGGCACAGTTATTCCTGAGCAGGGGAAGTAAGGGTGGATGAGCTAGATGGGAACTGAATGTGATGGGCCGAGGGGAAAGTGGGGCTTGATACCTTCCAGAATAAGAAGCTGCTGTCACTGTAGGCTTTCAAGCGTGGGAGGGACTCATGGAAAGCCATTTTCACAGAGATGAGTCCCACTTCCAACTAGAGTTTTGGAGGAGGCAGAGAAGTTGTGATATCAGGGAGATCCAGGAAAGGCTGGAGATAACTTTAGTCCAAGTGCAAGGTTGTGAAGTCTGGATGCCAGCCCTCCTAACCAGGCCTAGGAGAAGAGAAATCTTGAGGACATTCTGCAATGGGAAATAGCAGCACGTTGCCTTCTCCCTATACGGTACCACGTGCTATGAGATGATAATTAATATTCATAATAACTCCAAGGCACTTTAAGACCATGAAGCCTTTCTGAATTATAAAATAAAGCTTAAATGATACTTACCATATGGTATGTAAAATGTATTTTATACTGTTTGAATTCTTTGAAAAATTGATTATCTAGACTGTACAGCTAAAATAAAACCCTGCACTTAGCTGATTCTGCAGATTAGGGTTCACTGTACCCTTGCGTTCGACTCCTAATTTAGACTTTTGTGTGTGTGTTTGTGTGTGTGTGTGGTACGCGGGCCTCTCACTGTTGTGGCCTCTCCCGTTGCGGAGCACAGGCTCCGGACGCACGGGCTCAGCGGTCATGGCTCACGGGCCTAGCTGCTCCGCGGCATGTGGGATCTTCCCGGACCGGGGCACGAACCCATGTCCCCTGCATCGGCAGGTGGACTCTCAACCACTGCGCCACCAGGGAAGCCCTAGACATTTTAATGGAAGATTTCCAGGGAGGATGGCAGAGTGATAGTCCGGCATTACTCCCAGTCTGACAATGCCCAAATCAATTTAGACATGGCAAAAACCAACTACAACAGTAAATTAGGGGGCTTCCCTGGTGGTGCAGTGGTTAAGAATCCGCCTGCCAATGCAGGGGACATGGGTTCAAGCCGTGGTCCGGGAAGATCCCACATGCCGAGGAGCACCTAAGCCCGTGTGCCACAACTACTGAGCCTGTGCTCTAGAGCCCGTGAGCCACAACTACTGAGCCTGCGCTCTAGACCCCGTGAGCCGCAACTACTGAAGACCGCGCACCTAGAGCCCGCGCTCTGCAACAAGAGAAGCCACCGCAGTGAGAAGCACGCGCACCGCAATGAAGAGTAGTCCCCGCTCACTACAACTAGAGAAAGCCCACACACAGCAATGGAGACCCAACACAGCCATAAATACGTACATACATACATACATACATAAATCTATTAAAAAACCAGTAATTAGGAAAGCAGCCTGCAAGCTGAACCTTAAAATTCATCAATAAAATGAAGGAAACCCAGAATCAAAACTATTATCCTAAAATCAACAGGAATTGGGAGAAAACATTTGGGAGCGAATGAATGGAAAATGTTAGCAAAACACAGTATAATATGTGATTTGTGTCTCAAAAATATTGGGAGACAATACAGAAAACAATAATGAAAGCCTGTAGGAAACTGTTAAATGTGGCTAAGAAACTGTTTCTGCTTTGCTTTCATTGGGTGAGTCATGCAGAGGGAAAGCAGCATGAGAAATCCCCCTTACTGTGGTTCACAGGCACACACGTTTCATGTAAATCTCTTCTTAGCAGGGGTGGCTGGGTGTTCATTGTTGTTGTTTTCCCAAGATTCCTAGTGCCGGGTTTTGCCGGTGGTGATCACCCAGTCTGAGCCCGCTGGTAGTTGTTCTCAATCCTACAGACCTGATTTAGGCATTTCTCATGAGCGTTTGTCTATTTTGGACACAGATCACAGCAACATTAAACCGCCTTTTTCCTCGTTCCTTCCTCCCTTTCCAGTACTGCCTTGTGCTTTAGGTCCAGATGGGGCAACTCAGAAAACCTAATGCGTCAGGAGGGTGGGAGTGGAAGTGAGGGAGAGTTTCCAGAAGACCACTTTGGGCTGTCATCCCTTTAAATTCCAGGCTCCAAGGAAGTGTTGGTGGTATGAATGCCCTGTTAACAATTATCATTTGCCTTTGCTGCCAGCAACCTGGCAATCTAAAGAAAATAACCATTGGAATTCCTTGACTGTCCAGTGGTTAGGACTCCACGCTTTCACTGTTGTGGGCCCGGGTTTGATCCCTGCGGGGAGCTAGGATCCCGCAAGCCACACGGCGCGGCCAACAAAGAAAGAAAATAAACCGCATAAAATAAAAGCAAGAACAGAAAAGGTCCTTTCAAACAAATAGGCCATCCCTTGCACATTGCTCCCTCCCTGGGCTCTGGTGGGAGTGGAGAGGAGATCTGTGTCTGCTGGTGTCCTGCAAATGCCCCTTCTGGGGCCTGGATTCTCTGGTCTGCTTCTGAAGCCAACAGGCTTGATTAAGGAGGGTCTGGCTGTGTATAGAAAAAGCTCTTTGTCAGTGTAGCTCAAAACAGATGATTTTTTAAAAACCCTGCATCCGTATTTACTTTGTCTTACAGTGGTTTGAGTCCAGCCAACGACACTGGAGCCAAAAAGAAGAAAAAGAAACAAAAAAAGAAGAAAGAGAAAGGCAGTGAGACAGATTCAGCCCAGGATCAGCCTGTGAAGGTAACGAGGAGGCTCTGTTTTCTGGTGACAGAGTCGCTTTTTCGGATGAGAGGGTGTTGGGGTAAATGTATAGGAACAGTGTAGATTGACAGTCTCCGCTGGTATTACTTCGAGAGGGAGGAGTTGGATCCCTCTGCTGCCCTCTGCTGCCCTCGACCTAGGGGACGAAACTGCTATCCTACCTTAAAAGGCACAGCACGTTAGACATTGACTCCCAAGCCTGGTGCCCCCTCAGAATTTATAGGTGCATACCTGCACAGGGTGTTGTGCTACATGCCATAGAGTGATTCCCTTGTGACAGCCCCTGTGGCCTAGGGCAGTGGTTCTCGGCCTTTTCTGTCTTCAGTCCCCACCACTAGGAGAATGGAAGGCCTGTTCCTATTAAGGCAGACCTTTATATATTGCAAGCATTCTGATGGTGCTACAGTTATTGTAATGAGAACTGAGACTCCCACAGAGCCCATTTCTGAGTTCCGTAGTTGAGAACCACTGGCCTAGAGCTTACCTCTGAGGACTGACACACTGACGCAAAACCCAGAAGTCTGGGTAAGGATTGTTTTGTTTCTTAAATAAAGCCACATTAAAAAAAGAAAACCTTTTATTTCAGGTAAGTGCTGTCCTCTTCAAAGCAGGCCTTGGAGGAAGCTCAAAACATATCCATAATTCTTTTAGAATTGCCTCAGTTTACAAGCCTCACAAGAAATCCAGTCTCATTCCAGTATACCCACCCCCCCTTGCTTTATGCCTCGAAAGTCATACTCCAACTTGAATCTCCTACCTTATTGAGATACGGCTTCAAGTAATTTTTTTGATATTTTCAATACCAAACCCACTGTGGAAAAAAAAAAAAATACTACCAGAATTGACCACCATGCTGGCCAGCTAGGTTCTTGCCAGGCACATGGTTTAAATTAACCCCAATCTTCAGTTTCTCTACAGGGTAGGCGGGGGCCTTCCCATTTTAAAGAGGAGAGGAGGTGGTTTACCCAGGTCTTTCAGTCAGGAATCCGAGCCCAAGCCCATGCTTTGGCTTTAGGGTTGCTTGTTTGTTTCTTTGTTTGTCTGGGGGTGGGTGTTTGGATGACTCCAGGGGGGTTTGAGCTCAAGCCTTTATCAAAACGGTTCGCTTTGAAATTAGGAAATCTCAACAAAGCGCCATTTGCATAGCCGTTCTGTTTTTCTCTTTATGAGAGTGTTGGAATACATAGTAAAGAAGTCAAGAAGAAACCTAGCAAGGGGAAGAGAGTGAAAATCATTTCTAGTTCTGCCTCCCAGGAATAAGCAACGTGAATATGTCGATTTATGTTCTCTCTTTCCTTCCCAATTTAAATGAAAAAAAAGGATGTAGGGAAGTAGAAGTATTCGAAGTTACGGGTATTTGTATAATCTGAAGCTGGACATAAGATCCAGAAGCCATAAGAGAAAAAGTGACAAATCTCAAACTTCTCTGTAAACGTCAAGAGGTAAACAACAAACTGGGCAAATACTTGCAACGCATGAATCAGTAAATTTAAGATAATGAAATGACTCGGCCACTCACAAAGAAAAAAAATAAAGGTTTTTATATGAAAAGATGGTTAAATTTGCAATGAAAATTAAAGCAACATTTTTTTTTTTTTCCTAGATTGGCAGAGATTAAGAGTTGGTAAATCTGATGATGAGGGTCTTGAGAAACACGCTCCCATACACTGTTCACTGGGTTAATTGATAGTCTCTTTTTAGAGAGTAAGTTGACAATATATATAATCTCACACGTGCATCTCCTTTTACCCAGCAAGCCTCCTTTCTTAAACTTCATCCTGCAGAACTACGTATTGAGTGAGCAAAAGTAGATGTAGAAGAAAGTTCATTGCAGCATTGTCTGTAAAACTGAATACCAAAATCACCAAAATGCCATTGGTAGGGAGTTGGCCAGATATATTGTAGTCTGTGCACGCAGGGGACTCAGTTGTTGGAATGGGCAGGTCCATGTGACTGCGTGGAACGGTCTCTTAAGGCATAGTGTTTAAAGAAGAACAGTCAGTAAAATAATACTGTATGATCCAATTTGAGTTTTTGAAAATTGTGTGTGTGTTTGGAACTTGCATGCAAAAATGTCTGAAATTATATTTGCCTCTTCTCACCCTACCTCCCAAATTTAAGACTGTCGATGACAAGGATTATATTTGAGGGATGGGACTGTTGGGTTTTTTATCTTCTCCGTGTTTTTACATTTCTGCATTGTTTGAAATTTTACACTAAGCCATGTTTTGCCGTCAACCATCGTAAGACTAAGAAGAGGAGAAACCCTGTAGGAAGCACCTCCCTATCATACTGCTCATCGTCAACCACTCTTTCTCCACTTGTCCTACAACAGCTGACCTCCGAGGAGCCACACCGCTTCTTTGAGTTGTACCCCCTTAACTCTTGGACTTGAATGAATCAAAAGTGTTTATTAATATAACGGGCCTTTTCTCTCCCCAACTTTGTCTTGTTCAGATGAACTCTTTGCCAGCAGAGAGGATCCAGGAAATACAGAAGGCCATTGAACTTTTTTCAGTGGGTCAGGGACCTGCGAAAACCATGGAGGAGGCTAGCAAGCGAAGCTACCAGTTCTGGGACACGCAGCCCGTCCCCAAACTGGGTATGTATTTGCTTTCTTCCCCAGGCAAAGGCAAGGGCAAGGGTGAGGGATGTGCCTTAGCCATGCTGAGGGTTCTATGCTGGATTTGTGAGGGAGGACGAGAGAGTTCTGTTGTTCCTTGGTGGTTGTTTTTAGAGGATAGTCTTTACAATGCAGTTCAGAAAAGACTGTTGTTCAGGGACCTTATCATTTCACAGTAACACATATTGAGAACAAATAATGGTCCTTTTAGTTCATCATCATTCAGTATAAATCTACAAAGAAAAACAGGGCATTGGCACATGATGAGTGGGGATGTGTGCTCATGGACCTGTCTACCCACATAGATTTTATGGAGAGACTTGCTTATCTGGGCAAGTGTCTAATCTGGAGTGGGCCAGTCCCCAGCCTCTTCCCCTTGTCTCTCAGACAGTGCATGCTTAATAGATGCAAAATAATTTGACATTTTGCTTAACAGTGATAGTTTAATTCCACCTGGAATACCATATGCAGGTTTGGTCGGCACCTCTTTAAAAAGCTGTGATGAACTCTCAAAGGGGTGGGGCAGGCAGAAAATAAAAGGATTCCAGAAGAGACTGGTCGTAGCAGAGTTAGAGTTGTCTGCTGAGACTGAGCCACAGCTCACCTTGCCGGCTGACTTCAGAGGGTGTTATTGACAGAACGTTTTTGCAGTGGGTTGCATCATGCTCCTGGACCCCACTGATAGCCCAGTTCCTATTTTCTATGTGACTGGGAAAGTAGGTATGTTGAAAAAAACGTGTGTTAACAACAAACATGGGTGACCTTCAGGCTGTCCATGTTACTGCTCCCCTCCAGCGACACAGTGAGATTTGACAGTGTGTTTGGTGGGGAGGAGGGGGGCGAGGGCAGAATGAAAGCCTGGTGAGGGGAGAGAGGCAGCTGTGCCCAAGGAGAGTCGTCTACTCCAGAGTGTGCTCCTCCGGCCAGCAGGATGGACATTGCTTAAGAGCTTGTAGAAATGCAGAGTCTCAAGCCCCAGACCTGCAGAATCAGAACATGCAGGGGATTTGTGTCCACTCTGAAAGTTTGAGAAGCTCTGCTCTGGAGCAGATGCAGTTTGTAGACAGCTTAGTCACAATCCAGAAGCAAGCTGAGACGTGCCCCCCCTAGGGTACAAAAAGCAAAGCAGTGCCTGGATGGTTGTGAGTCGTGAAGCAGCAGCAGGCACTGTTCTAGAACCCTGCCCTCACCCATCCACAAGGTCTGTTGAGCTGCCCGGGTCAGCCAGGTCCCAGGCCACTGGCTTAAGCCCTCCAGCAAGGCTTTGGGTCACAGTAATACTATTCTTAGGGTATTACAGGTAACGGGCCCCGGTGACCACTCCCCCACGAAGCAGCAGGAAGAATCAAGAGCCACACGCTCTGCCTCTGAGTGAACTGCACAAAGAGGCATTCCGGGTAGGGGGCTGCTGTGCATCTTGGCTGTTTTCAGATGGGGTTTTGGTTGGATTTTATTTTTCATTAAGAATTTGCAAATGGGTGACTTTGCTCCATTCTTCATAGACATGGAACCTGGTGAAGAGGCCAGTTGGGATTAATGGGCTTCTCTTCTGCTTTAGCTCATTCACTCTTTGTTGTTTGCCTCAGTTTCTCCACCTGTATGTAGACAGTGCTCCTGTTTTGTTCTCAGAAAGCTCGTGAAAAAGCCACACTATTGCTCACAGGGACCTAGATGGCCTCGGGAAGGTGAAATGAGGCTGTTTTGTTTCTTCTCGATATGCCTTCTTGGCAGTGTGTGGTGTGGGGCTCTGTGGCAGAGTGATCACCCTGAGCTTCTGGCCAGTCCTCCTTTCAGGTCCACGGTCAGTCAGGTCCAGATAAAGGATTCCTTTGTGTCTGTGAGTCAGCCCATAGAAAGTACCACATTATAGGCATCAGTTGGCCCACGTGGCTGAGGTGTCACCCCAGTTGTGCTTCTGACGGTCCTTAGGGTAGAGTGATTTATAGCTTCTTGCTTTAATTTTTTCCTCTTGGGGCTAATAATTGTGAGACTCAAGCATGTCAAGTGTACTGTGTTTGCAGCACTCCCCAGCTTGTGGCGAGAGTTAGATTGTATTTCACTCAAAAGACTTAGAATTCTTTAGAAGCTTAAAATCATCTGGGACTTCCCTGGTGGCGCGGTGGTTAAGAATCCTCCTGCCGATGCGGGGAACACGGGTTCAAGCCCTGGTCTGGGAAGATCCCACATGCCGCGGAGCAGCTAAGCCTGTGCGCCACAACTACTGAGCCCGTGCTCCAGAGCCCATGAGCCACAACTACTGAGCCTGCGTGTCACAGCGACTGAAGCCTGTGAGCCTAGAGCCCACGCTCCGCAGCAAGAGAAGCCACCGCAGTGAGAAGCCTGCGCACCGCAACGAAGAGTAGCCCCCACTCTCTGCAACTGGAGAATGCCTGCACGTAGCAACGAAGACCCAACGCAGCCACAAATAAATAAATAAATGTATTTAAAAAAAAAATCATCCTAAGTTCACCATTGAAAGACCTGTAAACAGCCAGTGTCTTCAGCTGTGTAACAGTTCTTTGTGCTCCCAGATCAACTTTTGATCTCCCTTTTCAGACCATGCCCTTCTCCTTTTTCAGTCACCCCTTTTCCTACGCTCGTGGAGGGGTGAGGAATCTTTTTACTTTGCCTGACCTTAGTGGGGTGGAATCTGGCCACCGTTAGATTAGTTTAAAAAGTAACTCTTCCGAAGAAAGGGAGAAGGCGGACTCGTACTTGGTTGCCCCAGGCCCTGAGAGAGAAGCTTCCCCGCTTTGTCCCTTGTCCTGCTCGTTTGGCTTAAGGTCTCCCAGATCTCACATTCTTTTCTCCCAAGTCCTTCACAGGTGCACTGTGGCGCTTAATTTGGGATCTCGGGTGTCGGAAGGCAGAGAGAGAATTTGGGGGTAGAGCGTACAGAAAGAAACCCGTTGAAAGTCCAGGGTTTTCTTTCAGAGTTCCCAGTGTCCTCCTCAGCTGCTCGCTGGCTCATGGTGGCCTAGAGACAGTTGGCTGCATTCCTGCCATGCTCTGCAAAGCAGCCCACGCCAGCTCAGCCACAGGTGCTCAGGAGCCATTAGAAGGTGGCAGGCAGGCCAGTCTCCACCGAGCAGCACAGGCAGGAGCCCTGGGCCGGTCTCAGCTTTGCTGGCTCTCCAGACCGCGAGTCTGTTCAAAATGCTTCTGCTTTCTTAGTGTTTCCTCTAACTCTGCTTTGTCAGGCTATGTCTTGCAGATGGCACACAGCCTTGAGATAACCTGTGAGAGCTGGTTTATCAACACATAGATTAAGACTTACCAATTGAATATTGTATAAAAGTTCACTCAGTAATGTCACTTGACAAGCACTTATTGCGTGCTCTTTGGAAAATTCAAATCTCAGGATGTCACTCCCCCCTCCCCTCCCCCTTAAAGACCCGTTCAGGATGTCCCACAGCCTTGAGGACGAAGCCCAGCCTCGGTAGTAGCTCGCAGGGTCCTCCACGATTGGTCCCCGCTCTCGTCTTCCGCCTCCTCTCCTAGTTTCCTTCCTTCCCCGCCCTTCATCTCCAGGCCCTGACTGTGCTGTTCCCTCAGCGTACCCACCCTCCCTGCCCCAGCCAGTCCACTCCTGCGTAATTCCTAATTATCCTTGAGATCACATCTTTATAGGTATTTCTTCTGAGAGGTCTTTCCTGACCCCTCCCCCTCCTCCCCCTCCTACCATACTTCATTGTCGTGGACTCTCCTCATACTGAGTGGCAGGTGCCTGCTTGCTTGTCTCTTTGGTGCCCATGATGATGAGGACCTGCGTCCATTTCATTCGCCAGCCCCTGCCCCAGAGCTGGAGCATTCTAGGATACTGTGAACACGTGGTGAAGGCGCAAGTGGAAATGCTTGGTGTGTGCAGGACCTAGTAACCAGCCTAAATGAAATGATTTGGCCTTGAGACTATTGTCGTATAGTGGCAAAGGCCACCAGTATCTTGTCCATGAAATCATTTAGGGGAAAAAAGTTGATTAAAAGGTTCTGAAGTTTAAAAATGTCTTTTGGAGGGCTTCCCTGGTGGCGCAGTGATTAAGAATCCGCCTGCCCATGCAGGGGACATGGGTTCGAACCCTGGCCCGGGAAGATCCCACAAGCCGCGAAACAACCTAAGCCTGTGCGCCACAGCTGCTGAGCTTGTGCTCTAGATCCCGCGAACCACAACTACTGAGCCCACGTGCCACAACTACTGAACCCTGCGCACCTAGAGCCTGTGCTCAGCAACAAGAGAAGCCACTGCAATGAGAAGCCCGCGCACTGCAACGAGAGGCCCGCGCACTGCAACGAAGAGTAGCCCCTGCTCGCCGCAACTAGAGAAAGCTCGCGTGCAGCAATGAAGACCCGACACAGCCATAGATAGATAAATGAAGACGTCTTTTGCAAAGGGTATAAATTCAAAACAAGATAGGGAAAATTGATTAGCACCTAGACTAGAGTAGAAATCCTTGGTTATTTTCCAAGGGTCCGGCCCTTGGCTTGGTAGGCTTAAAAAGTTATATGTGGCAGAGAATTGAAAGCGGATTGACTTACATTAAACCAATTCACAAGGGCTGCTTTATGAATTAATCAAAAGGCCAATTTCTAAACCAGGGAAAATATATAACCGCTCTCCCAAGGAAACCTATTTGGGAGCAGCTTATAAATAAGAATTAGCTGGGGACTTCCCTGGTGGCACAGTGGTTGAGAGTCCACCTGCCGATGCAGGGGACACGGGTTCGTGCCCCGGTTCGGGAGGATCCCACATGTCGCGGAGCGGCTGGGCCCGTGAGCCATGGCCGCTGAGCCTGCGCGTCCGAAACCTGTGCTTCGCAACGGGAGAGGCCACAACGGTGAGAGGCCCGCGTACCACAAAAAAAAAAAGAAAAAAGAGTTAGCTGGATTCTTCCCTGCTGTGTCCCCATTGTTGCCTGTACTTTGCAATTTGTGACCCTTAGCGCATTGGTAATGACTCATTTCTTGAATATTTCCCCAGAAGATGGTGCATCTTGTGAGGCCAGGGACCTT
>RJWK010061093.1:0-13156 GCA_004363435.1 Platanista minor | reverse complement strand
AGACAGAGAAAGACAAATATCATAAGATATTGCTTATACGTGGAATCTAAAATTATAGTACAAATGAACCTATTCACAAAAGAGAAAGAGAGTCACAGATGTAGAAAACAAACTTATGGTTACGGGGCCAGGGTGGGGCGGGAATTGGGAGATTGGGATTGACATATATACACTACTATGTATAAAATAGATAACTAATAAGAATTTACTATATAGCACAGGAAACTCTACTCAGTACTCTGTAATACCTTATATGGGAGAA
Organism: Platanista minor; assembly: GCA_004363435.1. Taxonomy (NCBI): domain Eukaryota; kingdom Metazoa; phylum Chordata; class Mammalia; order Artiodactyla; family Platanistidae; genus Platanista; species Platanista minor. Next base: position 12,894 of record RJWK010061093.1, on the reverse strand, counting down.
GAATCTGAAAAAGTGTGGATATATGTATATGTATAACTGATTCACTTTGCAGTACACCTGTAACTAGAACAAAATTGTAAATCAACTGTACTCCAATAAAAATTAATTTAAAAAATAGAAGTTAAAAATAACCCACCTTAAATTCAACTTATTCATGTAAAAAAATAAATTAATTTTTTAAAAAGCATATTGATCCCTAGCATCTGAAGCTGTCTTTTCCTGGGAGGGGGAGGAGGAGGGAGAAAGGGAGCAAAAGCCAGAAGATAATTAGATCTCTCTCAACCTTTTTTCTTTTACTTTTCTTATTTTTTTTTTTTAATATGAAAAGGCATTTAAAAGACAGAAAATTGTAAGTAGTACCAGAGGTTCGTGTTAACATGTAGGTGCTACTGGTGTGAAAGAAAGAACGAGAACATGGCAGAAAGCCAGGCAAGCCAGGTGATTCACAGAGGTGCAAGCAGAAAGGCGGGCAGGGCTGGGAAATGAAACACTTGGAGACCGAGGATTCAGGTTTTGAACGTCCCTATGTTTTATGTTTTGCTTCTATTTTATTTTCTATTATGGTGTCATAAATTCTCCTAAATCCTGCTACATATTAGACTATTTGCTTTTCACTGAGTCAGAAGTAGCAGTTATCTCTTTTGACTAGGATGAAAAATGATCAAACTAAAGAAATAAAATGGATTAAAATAAATGGATGAACCTGATTTCTTGCAAAGTCCCCCCAAAATTAAAGCCAATGCTTCTCCATATTATCACCCTCACAAAATGACAGTCAGCTACAGCCTGAATTTAATAGAAATATACGAACATAAATAACAAGAACCCAAGGTAGTAGGAAAAGCCTAATACTCAAGGACAATCTTAAATTGCTATTTTCAATCATCATGACCTACATTACAATAATCATTAATAAACCTGCTTATTCCAACTAAATTTAGTACATGGATTTCAAGTAAGTGAGATGAATACTCTGTTATACAACTTACAAGTTAACACAAACAACTAATTTTTCACAGTAAAATCTGTATAAAAAGACGCACAAAGGCATGCTTTCTGAGGCAAAATTCCACTTGCACGGTGCATGTCTGTCCCCTCCTTAGTTGTGTTATATTGGTTGGATCGCTTAAAAAATTAACAGAGTTGTCATACAGACAAAATAGCTAGTCTATTGCCTTTTCCATCTTAGTCCTGTTGGTATCTTACATACACAGCCAGAGATCCTTGGCAAAATCAACAGAGGTCAGTAGTATAGACTATGAAATTCTGGATCCAATCACCCATGGGCCATTAAAAGCTGACTTTATAAAATATAAATAAATAAAACCATGAATCTGTTGGCTGAGTTTTGCCGGCGCTTCTAGTGCAGAATCTCCCACTCTAATCAAGGCTGTAAACCGCCTGTGATTGAATTGTTTTTTCTGTGGGAAGCAAACAAAGATACATTGAAGCCGGGCAGGTAACAGCATCATTCTCCATACTTCATGGAGCCAAATTTCGCGTTGCCAATCAATATGGAGCCACACGGTTGTTTTTAAAATGCCTTACCACAGGAATTGGCTTGCAGCCACCAGAGCAGAGTGATGGAAACAGAGCTGATACGGGAGGGAGGGAGGGAGAGTCTGTGTCCCCAGAATCTGTGCATTTGTGTACCTTGATAACAATCAGCATTTTAAAAGAAAGCTATAAATTTAAGATTCCCCCACGTCAGAACTCTTGGAATATTGTTTGAGTCTAGAGAGGACAAGGCTGATATGAAGCTCTTGCTTGAAATCTTGAATCACCCCACGTGTCCATCCTAAGCATAAAGGGTTAGAGACCCAAAGGGTGATTTATTAAATTCTAAATATTTGGCTTGCTGATTTTATTTCATTTTTTATATTCTACACTTTTGGAGTTCTGTATGCCCTTTCAACTTGGCGGTGTGTACAGTGATTCCTCCAGAGAGGAATCAGGTTTTCAGATATCAAAATCCAAGGAAACAAAAGATAATTAAAACCAAGGCAAATATCAAAGGGAATTCAAGTGCGTAGATTCTGCACGCTGCCTTTAGAGTTCACTTTCTTGCCACCAATATGTATTTTCTGTCCTCACAAGAATGCAGTATTCTTGCTATTTTATAATGATTTTCCAGCAAATAAATCAAAACAGGTTATTTGGATTTTTTTGTTTTTTGGTGACAGAAGGAAATATGTATCAAAAAGGCCATTATGAGTAGCAATAGGAAGTAGAGAATTTATGTATGATTATTACACTTGGAGATAATTTTATAAAGCAGAAAGCCAGGTTTTTTAAAATTCTATCCCCCATAAATAATCCACCATAAATAATAGAGTATTTCCTGTCTTTTTCTGCTATATAAAATGCAAATCCCTCAGCGATACAATCAAAATATGTATTGATACTTCTCTTATTGCATTTTTTAGACTTTTATTAGGACTCTGGCCTCTGAAAGTTTGAGCAGGTGTATCTGGGAGTCAAGTAATGTGATGCTTCATCTACTCGATTTACTTTTCCTCATTACAGATATATAAACGTTTATTAATTTTTTTCTCTCTAGAGAACATTATATCCTCCATATGTGCAATAAATGTCTGAGTTATCCATGGGAGGTGCATTAGTTGCTCAGATGAGGAAAGAGCAGACTGCATTTATATATCCAGGAGAGTCAGAAAGAGTTTCAATGTCTCAAAAGCATGTCCAGATGTTATAAATCTTTGCTAACCCTTGGAGCTAGGATCTTGCTCAGAAAACTTGCATTGGAAATACATGTTGCTTAACTGAGTTGGTGCTTCTCACTTCACTCTCTAATGTACAGACAGCAACACTATCAAGACCTGCCTTCAACCCACAAGTGGGAACGGCTGTGTGGTCCAGCCCCTGCTTCTCAAATTGGGATTATACACCCCTCTGCAGACATCGAGGGGATTCAGGAGGGGCTGGGAAGGACGCCACAGAATGAATCTGAAGGCTTTTCTGGAGTGGCAGTTTTACTTGAGGAAGGGGGAGAGGGAGAGTCAAAGAATTTAAAGTAAAAATTCCCACTCCTGGGCATATATCCAGAGAAAACCACAATTTGAAAAGATACATGCACCCTAGTGTTCACTGCAGCACTTTTTACAACAGTCAAGACATGGAAGCAACCTAAATGTCCATCAACAGATGAATGGATAAAGAAGATGGGGTACATATACACAATGGAATATTACTCAGCCGTAAAAAAAGCATGAAATAATGCCACTTGCAGCAACATGGATGGTCCTAGAGATTGTCATACTAAGTGAAGTAAGTCAGACAGAGAAAGACATATATCATATGATATAACTTATATGTGGAATCTAAAAAAATGGTACAAATGAACTTATTTACAAAACAGAAATACACTCACAGACATAGAAAACAGACTTATGGTCACCAAAGGGGAAATGTGGGGAAGAGGGATAAATTAGGAGTTTGAGGTTGACATATACCCACTACTATATATAAAATAGATAACCAACAAGGACCTACTGTATAGCACAGGGAACCTGGCTCAGTACTCTGTAATAACCTAAATGGGAACAGAATTTGGAAAAGAATGGATACTTGTATGGGTATAACTGAACTGCTTTGCTATATCACCCCTGAAACTAACACAACATTGTAAATCTACTATACTTCAATATAAGATAATTTTTTTTAAAATAAAATGAATGAAATAAAAAAGTAAATTGATTGCTAAGTTATTTTAAAAGATAATATTGAAGCAAACAGATAATGAAGCAATACACTAAATTTGTACAAATTTTAGGGTAATTTTAAGATACACAAGATTTAGAGACTTATAGAAATGTCATGCTTCAGCGGGATGTGTCCAGCTACGTAGAGCACCCACAGCATCCAGGTCTGACAGTTTCTTCTGCTGTTAGGACTACCTGGTGGGAAAGTGTGAGAAGTAAGGCAGAGCAAAAGTCACACCGACCTTCTGCTTTTCACCCTGACAGCAGTGTGAACTGGTCAAGTCCTGCTCAAAATATACATACAATGACCAAAATGCTGTCACCAGCCAATATCACGGAGATTTGTAAAAAGAATCAAATATGATAATGTAGGTAAAAGCCCTTTGTAACTGGAAGAGAAAGATTTTTTTCACATATTTATTCTTTTATTTAGCAGACATTTATTGAGCAATTACTAGGTATGGTTCTTTTTTATTTTATTCTATTTTATTTTTGGCCACACCTCATGGCTTGAGGGAGCTTAGTTCCCCAACCAGGGACTGAACCCATGGCCCCTGCAGTGGTAGCGTGGAGTCCTAACGAATGAACTGCCAGGAAAGTCCCTAGGTATGGTTCTTATCTTCAAGGAGCCTCCAGGCTAAAAAAGAGAAAGAAATGACTCAATCACTTCAATTTAGTGCATGGAGGCCAGTGATATAGTTTTCTCTGAATTTAGAGCTGACATTTAAGGGAAGGAATTCCTGATGGTAAAGAAATAGGCTGGAGAAGACAACTCGGGGAAGAGATTTCTGGGCAGGGGGGACACTCAGAAGCCCAAAGTGGGAGCACATTTTATTTATTAGAAGGATGCCGTGTTTGAGGAATAGCATTTTGAGGAATCACTCAGATATATGTTTTTCCCCAGCAATGTTTCACATGGAATAGAAACAGTAGAATCAATTTTTTTTTGAGGTTCAAAGTTTTACCAGGTGATCACAAAGAGGAATTTGAATGTATAAACCAAGAAATGATTTAATGGAAGGATCAGGGAGTCAAAAGGAGACATGGGGGAATCCTTGGGAAAAAAACACAGCCTAAAGTCAATGGATGGGTCTGCACGAGGGTGGAGAATTCCCCGGGTGAGATGATGAAGCATCCAGAACACATGAGGATTTGTCACATAAAAACAGAGCTCAAAGTCAAGAGGGAAACACAGGTTACAAAGCAATATGGTAAGTCCCCTACTTATGAACATTCAAGTCGCGAACTTTCAAAGATGCGAACGTGCATTCACATGTCCAGTCACGTAAGTTAGCTCATGGGTCTGGCATAGGTTGTCACGTGCATGCATGCTCTACAAGTGGTTGTGCTTCTGTGTACTTTACTGTACAGTACTATATAGAGTGCAGTAGTACAGTATCTTTATTTCAAGCCCAGGATGTCCGGAAGCAAGCATAAAAGCAGCCGTGATGTAGCCGGTACTACTGTACTTTTCAAGGTACTGTACTGTAAGATTAAAAATGGTTTTTTTGTTGTTGTTTGTTTGTTTTTTGTTTGTTTGGTTGTTTTTTTTTGCGGTATGCCGGCCTCTCAGTGTTGTGGCCTCTCCCGCTGCGGAGCACAGGCTCTGGACGCGCAGGCTCAGCGGCCGTGGCTCACAGGCCCAGCCTCCCCACGGCACGTGGGATCCTCCCGGACCGGGGCACGAACCCGCGTCCCCTGCATCGGCAGGCGGACTCTCAACCACTGCGCCACCAGGGAAGCCAAAAAAATGTTTATTTTTTGTGTTTGTTTTTTATGTATTATTTTTGTGAAAAGTATTATAAACCTATTACAATACAGTACTACATAGCCGACTGTGTTAGTTGGGTATCTAGGCTAACTTTGTTGAACTTAGCAAACAAATTGGACTTACGAATGCACTCTTGGAATGGAACTTGTTCATGTGTAGGAGACTTAACTGTGTGCAGGGTATCAATCCATTTTTGTAAAACTAAATGCTCTGAAGGAGGCACAACCAAATGTGAATAGCTACTGCAGGGTGACAGAATTAGGGGCCAGTGTGATTTTCCCTGTCTTCTTTATTTCCCAAATTGTCTTCGTTGAGTATATATTGCTTTCTTAACTGAGAGAAAATCAAAAGCAGGTGTAGTAGTACAGAAATATGGGAGTAAAACCAAACAGGTCACATCAAGAAGAATCATTCCCAGACCGGAGGAAATGGAGTGTCACTGGGCACCCAGGCTGACTCCAAGGTGGACAGATGTGCCACATTGACTGTCTCCGCCCTGCACCCAGCCTCACCTCACTCACCCAGAAACACACACGAAATCTCGCACACACAGTGAGAAACTCATAAGCCGGCGCTCACGCACGTGCGTGCACACACACACACACACACACACACACGCACAGACTCACTCCTGCACTTCCTTTTTCTTAAGATGACAGGAAGCCGGAAATACCCTTCACACAGGCGACAGTGCCCAGAGCATCTCTGCACTTCTCTGCGCAGCTCAGGATGGTTTTGACTGTGCCCTCTGGTGTCACATGGTAGGCTTTGGGACAGGTTCATGTAGAGGGAAGGTTGATGTAAGTCGGGGAAATTGAAGTAAAGAAAATTAAGTAAAGCTGTTTCCCTCTCCTGTCTCCTTCTTTCCACGCCCGTCTTCCCTTTTTCCCTGAGTAATTTGTCAGCACCACGATCCGGGCAACTGGAGATTTATTTCCAAAAGGTCATCCTGGTGAAATCCATGGACTTTTCCCTTATACTCTGGCAATCCCTGCTACCCGTGATTCTAGGGCCACGTCCACTGCAGTACAGCACATGAGATTGGCTACATAAACATTTTTATCTTCAACTCAAACAATTAGTAATAGATACAAACCACGTGTACATCAACTCAGTCTTCTTTATGAACTCTTTTTGGGTATCTCCTTTGCCTCTTCGAATCCTCCTCCTTGAATTCCATTCCTTTTGGGCTGGTTTATTCCTCCTCAACCAAGGGCTACGATTTTGCTTTAGTCCCACGTTGGTCCTTGGAAAGGCAGAATTGTTTGCTTGAAGGAGTAGGTCCCATTTTCCATTTCATGTGAGCAGGATGTATCTTATCCTCAACTGGAGGGGATCTTGTAGGTTTGTGGCACAGAAGTTTCCTGACACAGTGTTGGTTTTCTTTCCCAAACCCTTCAGCTGTCATTCTGTGCTGATCTGCATTATTCATTCTGGAAAACGCAGGACACATGAATTCAAGAAGCACTTGTGACCTTAAAGGAAGCCAAGGTAGTGCATACAGGGAGTCCTGGTAGCTGAGGAGGTGTCTGCATGAACAGGAGTGATCTGCACTGACTCAGACTGTGTCCAAATTCTTCTAGTCACCTTTAGCTGTACAACCTTTAGAAAATCAAGTATTTGAACACACATTTCCTCAACTAAAAATGGGGTTCTAATCATCTAACACGGTCATTCTGAAGTTTTAAGGAACTTATGATGGGCCACACAGCTCCCAGCACAGAGACTGGCAACGATGCACAGACATTTACTTGCCTTCCATCGGGGACTGATTGTCTTTTCATCCGTCAGACATCAGCTGTAATATGAGCACATCTTTAACTTAAGTTAAAAAGAACATGCCCCAGGACCAAACGTTTTTGAGAGAGAAATATTGTCCTGCCTAAGAATTCAGATGAGAATGACCACCATTCCAGCAGAACCACAACTTCTTGGGAACAATCTAAGGCCTACTCAAGGGCAGATTCAAACATCCAATTGGTTCTAGAACCAACCTGATTTTCTTGGGTAAGAAAGAAACTCCTCCAGGTCCTTTCCAAGCCAAGCCCAGCAGAGACTCCTGGAATCATGCCCAGCCTGGGACAGAATCCCCCAACAAGAATAAGGAGGAGAAGCAAACGGGAAGAGGAGGTGGGAGACGGAGAAAAGAAGAGAAAAGAGAAAACAGAATGAGTTGAATTCTTTAGAGGAGAGAGAAAAAAAATCACTCCGTTACTGTTCACCTTCTGGACCCCTGTAATCCTGTCTTACACATCCAATGAAACCATTAACCTGTAGAGACACAAATCTGTCTGACAAAATAAATCATTTCTAGGACTTCAGTTAGACTTCAATAGTCTTCCAAAGTGATCAACTTTTCTAATTGACCTAAAAAATCAGAAGCTGCCTTTTATCATATTTTTTGTTAGTGTGACCCCTCTCTTCTCTATCTGTGCCCATTTCTCTCTCCAACTCTTCTTTACCCTAAATTAAGGAAGGAAAGCCTCTGCCAGAGAAGATACTCTCAGAAATAGCCCTCCAGAGAGACTCTTCTGAATACACAGTCAAGGAGGGATATCAAAATTAACTAAGAATATAATCATCTTGTCTTTGGATCTGCTACATTTTCTAACTTGCTGGTTTAGAGGATGCCCAGTTTCCTTTAGGACTTGGCTTTTGAGTTGGAGCACGCTGAATTTTCCAGATTGAGTGATGAGGGGTATCATGTGTTTATCTCCTTGTTCCTACTGAGATCACAGGAAACACAAGGAAGAGGAAAAAGAAATTGAGGTCCGTTCTGGCAACAGACCCAGCAAGCGGTGGCAAAGGAACTAGGGCTGTGAAAGCGAAACCTTCAATGCACGTGCCACAGTCAAGAAGTCTGCTTCCCTTTCAGTAAATGTTTAACTTTCCTCAATAAATCTAAATTCCAGAAAGCCACAGTAGATTCCAGGAAGAGCTAAGGTAAATTTTTCAGAGTGTTTCTTTGCCAGATCTAATGCTAGTCATCTCAGGCTGAATAGTCTGGAAGGTCTTTGGAGGCAGATGGGCTTTTCAACACTGGAAGCTTAGGACCAACAGGGAGAGTCAGTCCTGAGACCAACCTGTTCTCATGAATCCTTCAGATTGCAGATTACCAGTGGACAGGGTTACCGGTGCTCCCAACATTCTGCATTAGATGGGGTTTACTGGTCCCTAACAGCAACCCTGGCATTGGCCTCCTGGCAATGGGAGACAGAGCATCATGGACAGGTAATTTTACCTAAAGCTTTCATATCTTATAATAACGATAATCACCTTGTTATATTCTTAACACCTGCTATATTCTTATTACTATGACATAGTAATAGATACTTGCTGAATGAATGAATGATGCAGTGCTTATATGATGATAGACACTTAGCTTAACTACTTTTTGTGCATAATTGCATTTTAATTACAAGCTCACACTCACCCTACAGGGCATTAGGTATGACTGTTCCAATTTTACAGATAAGAAGATAAGCCTCAGAAAGGTTAAGCAACTTGTCCAACCTAGAAAAAGAGCTGTTTGATTCTAAAACTCCTGTAACAATGCACCATCAACTCATCTCATCCTCAGTCTGAAAATCAAGGATTATGAAGGAACTATTTGTAATGGTCCTGATGGCAACAAACTAATTATCTCAAATTATTCTAAAATACCCTTTCCAGAAAACTTAACCTCCCTATGTTTATTCATGCATTCATGCAACATACAAGGACACTGCCAGGTTCTGGGAAAATGGACAAAGAAGGCTTGAGTTTCTGTCCTCGGAGATCTAGAGAGACTCACACAAAAGTAGAAAATCACAATACAGAGGTTTGAGCATCATGTTAGAGAGAGGTACAGGGTATTAGGGCACATGGAAGTGCCCCACTTCCTCCAAAAATGTCAAATGCGTGAGAAGAAATAAGAAGCATGATCTTGAAAGCACGTAGGTGGTGGCAGGCATGCACCTGAGACAATCATGTAACAATGCCCGTGTTTGCTTGTTAGACTCATAGCCTTAGTCTCATTTGTCATTTCCAATTTTGGTAAATTGTCACTCATCTTTTTCCCAGTTTAAAAACTCTGTGGGTTTTCATTTTAAGGGTTAAAAAACTCTTGTGTTAAAATACTTTGTTTTCAGGTATTTTATTGGCTAATCTTTCATCATTTTTGCTGTTTTTCTCTATATCCATCACATTCGTTTTAAATTATGGAGTCAAAAATTAAAATCAGGGGCTTCCCTGGTGGCGCAGTGGTTGAGAGTCCGCCTGCCACTGCAGGGGACACGGGTTCGTGCCCCGGTCCGGGAAGATCCCACATGCCGCGGAGCAGCTGGGCCCGTGAGCCATGGCCGCTGAGCCTGTGCGTCCGGAGCCTGTGCTCCGCAACGGGAGAGGCCACAACAGTGAGAGACCCGCGTACCGAAAAAAAAAAAAAAAAAAAAAATTAAAATCAGTCCCCTCTAAAAAGCATTGGAGCAATGATACATATCACATAAAAGAGAAACTCTCCTATGGCTCTACTCCTGTTTATATATGCCAGGGTGTGTGGATAGATTCCTACGTGTGCAAGCAGTTCTTGAATAACATATCATATTCTTGATAGCCTATCAAGTCCTTTAAATTACAGCAACTGCAATTTTTCTATTTCCCCTTTTTCTTTTAATCACCCTCCTCCAATCCAAACAGAGCTTTCGGATTCTCTGTCCTTAGAAGTGTCCACATGTTATAGGTTTTAGGCTCACTTCTAAGCAAATTAAAAGTAGTTTAGAAGAAACTAGCAAAAGGAAACACACAAATAAGTTGCAGATTCTAATTAAACAACTCACAAATTCCAGTGTAACTTTTTCTTATTTACAGTAAACAACCAGAAACATTTGTCTGTTTATACTACAATGTGTGCTGTACCTGCTGGACACTGCTTTGTGTGTTTATTGTCATTGCAGTCACAAAACAAGAAAGCTCTATGGGAGTTCATATTTTTAAAAGATCGTGAAACTATTTTGAGAGCTAATTGAATTATTATTATTCCATTATCAGCAATATACTTTAGATGCTTTCCATAACTACAACAGTTGGCTGGAAATACAGAAATGCATTCCAATTCAACCCCTTTCTAACGGTTCATCTCTGATTTGTAACTGTAGCTCACTGAAACTCTTCTGTGAAAGAAAGGAAGAAAGGAAGGAAGAAAGAAAAAAAACTGTGATAATAGCTAAATTTTCTACATTGCAAATATTTTTCTAAGTGCTTTTCATCTATCAAATCATTTCATCTTCACAACTCAATTACTTTATAGTTGAGGAATTGCAGGTACAGAGAAGTTAACCTACTTCCCCAAGGATACATAGCAAATAAATGTCAGAACTGGGTTCAAGAGCAGCACTGTTCAATGCAAATATAATATGAGCCACATATGTAATTTTAAACTTTCTAGTAGTCACATCAAAAACAGTAAAGAGATGGATTAATTCTCATACATTTTATTTCACCCAGGACGTCCACAATATTATTTCCGCATGTAATTCATTTTACAAACAGTTGTTTTCACATTCTCTTATGCACACTACATTCTCAAAGTCCAGTAGGTATTTGCGTTTATAGCACATCTCCCTGTGGACTAGCCAGCCACATATGTGATCTCAATGGGTGGGCACGACCGATGGCTACCATTTTGCACAAAGCAGCCTTAGAGTCTGGGCTTTTTTTTTTTTTTTTTCTTTTGATGTTTGACATTGATCAATGTCAAATGATGAACCTTTGAACATGATGAACCTTTCCACTGGGTTAGTGGATTTAACTTACATGTACACAACGTCAGTTCTAGATAACAATCCAAGTACTTTATGTCTGTCTCGACTTCAAGGGGTGCCTGATGCACACAGCTGAGTGTTAAGGGCCGCCTACCTTTTACAAGAATAGGAACCTATTTTATGCAGATGAACCCAGGCTTCCCCTCGCTGCTCCCGTCCACCCCACAAGCTTCGGTTCCACTGCGCATCGCCAGCGCCCCCACCCTCCCCCCGCCCAACAGCTACCCGTTTCCTTCTGATGGGTGTGCAGCTCCTTCGGACGAGGCTCTTCCTCCAACCGACCCTTTCTTTCTTTGTGTGAGTTCCCAAAATGCAGAAGAACTTCTCGAGCTCCCTAATCTCCTTGAACTCTCCTTCCTGATGCTCTCTTCCATCCTCTATGGTCGAGTGCTTCACTGGCCAAGGGGACGTGGTGTCCTGGGAGCCAACGTTGCAGAACTGGGAGTGTCCCAGGACCCAGTCTGTGCACATGGGGACAGCATCTATTCCAGGGGAAAGGCTGCACCAGGCAACCCTTTCTCTAGATCTGCTCCTGGGCATTATTATTATTATTATTTTTTTTTTTGACCACCAAGCAATATGGAACCTTTATTTTAATGTGATTACTTAAACTCCTATGGACTCACATCAAATACCAGTTTGGTTTTGTCAGTAATAATTCCATTTATGATAGGGTTACTCCTGAACACTTTCTCCCTGACACCTTACCTCGCTTTTGCTGAGGTTTCCTGAACATTCTTCAGGGTCACCAAAGTGTAGCTCAGTGGTTGTTCCTTGTTTCCCTCTCCCATATACCCATAAAGCAGGAACTAGGTTAAAGGAACATGTAGGCAGTCCTAGAAGATAAAAAGCTCCTTAAAAGGGCAGCCCGGGGCGAGGGTGAAAGGCAGGAGGGAGGCCACCGCCCTCTTTGCCTCCCTGTGGAGTTTCTGAGGAGGAGGTCATGTGAAGATGACGCTGTGTAGTCTCAGTTCTCTATAAAACAAGCTGGGAAACACCCTCTTCTGCCCAGTCTTGTGATGTCCTAAGTCACCCAGGGGCAATTTTTACCCCAACCAAGACCATGGGGTCCCCAAGGGCTGCCTCATCAATTTCTTTACCATGGTTCCAGCCCAGGGGTGGCTCAACCCCATTTTACCTCAAGGTTCTGGATCTTCAGATTCCTCCTCAAGCTTCCTTGCTGCTTTCGTTTTCTTTTTTTTTTTTTGGCTGCGTTGGGTCTTTGGTGCTGCACGCGGGCTTTCTCTAGTTGCAGTGAGCGGGGGGGCTACTCTTCCTTGCAGTGCATGAGCTTCTCATTGCGGTGGCTTCTCTTGTTGAGGAGCACGGGCTCTAGGCACGCGGGCTCAGTAGTTGTGGCTCGTGGGCTCTAGAGCGCAGGCTCAGTAGCTGTGCTGCATGGGCTTAGATGCTCCACATCATGTGGGATCTTCCCGGACTGGAGCTCGAACCCATGTCCCCCACATTGGCAGGCGGATTCTTTTTTTTTTTTTTTTTTTTTTTGCGGTATGCGGGCCTCTCACTGTTGTGGCCTCTCCCGCTGCGGGGCACAGGCTCCGGACGCGCAGGCTCAGCGGCCATGGCTCACGGGCCCAGCCACTCC
>RJWK010061092.1:0-13158 GCA_004363435.1 Platanista minor | reverse complement strand
GCATTCTTTCATGTGTTTGTTGGCAGTCTGTATATCTTCTTTGGAGAAATGTCTTTTTAGGTCTTCTGCCCATTTTTGGATTGGGTTGTTTGTTTTTTTGTTATTGAGCTGCATGAGCTGCTTGTAAATTCTGGAGATTAATCCTTTGTCAGTTGCTTCATTTGCAAATATTTTCTCCCATTCTGAGGGTTGTCTTTGGTCTTGTTTATGGTTTCCTTTCCTGTGCAAAAGCTTTGAAGTTTCATTAGGTCCCATTTGTTTATTTTTGTTTTTATTTCCATTTCTCTAGGAGATGGGTCAAAAAGAATCTTGCTGTGATTTATGTCTCTCTTGTAAACAGCATATAGTTTAGCTGGGTTTTAATTTTATATCCAGTCTGACAATCTGTCTTTGAACTAGAAATTTCATTTTGTTTCTTGACTGTGATTACTGATTGAATTTGTAGTTATTTTTTTAAGTATGAAAGTTTTTGTGTAGATGTGTGATTTTATAATTTTTAATTTTGGCACAAGTAGAGATTTACAGGAAGTTACAAAGGAAGTATTCAGGGAGGTCCCATGGACCCCTCACCCATTTTGCCCTAATGGTAGCATCTGCATTAATATAGTACATGTTAAAACAATAGCAAACCTAGGAAATTGACAGTACTTTTCATGGAGCTTATTCATATTTCACCAGTTTTACATGCACTCGTGTGTGCATGTGCAAGCGTGTGTGTTTGTCTGTACAGTTTATCCCATGTATACGCTTGTTTAACCACCACCAGATTCAAGCTGCAGCCTGTTCCATCAACCACAGGCTGCCTCCCACCACCCCATCATAGCATCACCTACTCCTCTCCCTCCCAGTCCACCCCTAATACCTGGCATCTACTCATTTGTTCTCTATCTCTATAATTTTATTTCAATAATTTTATATAAGCTGAACCATCCAGTGTGAAACCTTTTGAGATTGTCTTTTTTCACTCAGCATTAATTCCTTTGAGGTCCATTCAAGTTGCTGAATGTATCGATAGTTCATTCCTTTTCATCGCAGAATACTGTTGCGTGGTAGAAATGTCCCATTTTTTGTTTACCCATTTCTCCCGTGAAGGACATTTGGGTTGTTTCCAGTTTTTGGTTATTGCAATTAAAGCTGCTATAAACTTCCCGTGTACTGGTTTTTGTGTGAACATGAGGCTTCATTTCTCTAAGATAAGTGCCTAGGAGCGCAGTTGCTGGATTATATGGTAGTTGCGTGTTTAGTTTTTTTAAGAAACTGCCACACTCTTCCAGAGTGTCTGGACTCACCAGCAATGTGGGAGTGATCTATTTTCTCTGCACCCTCCCAGACATTTGGCATTGTCACTTTTTAAATTCTAGACCTTCTGATGATAACTGTGTTATCATAACCGTGTGATGATAACCGTGTGATGATAACTCACGGTTATTTTAATTTGCATCCCCAATAGCTGACAGTGAATTCATGTCCTTATTTGTCGGCCGTGTAGCCTCTGGTGAAATGTCCGTTCATGTTTTTTGCCCATTTTCTAATTGGATGATTTTTGTATTGTTCAATTTTGAGAGTTCTCTCTGTATTTTAGATACAAGTCCTTTGTGAAGTATATGGGTTTCAAATATTTCTCTTCATTGTAGCTTGTCTTTTCCTTCTCTTAGCACAGGGTCATTTGCAGAGCAAAAGCTCTTAATTTTGACAAGGTCCAATTTACCAGTTTTTCCTGTTATATATCATGCTTTTGCTATCAAGGGTGATTTTCTTTTTTAAACACCTCCTATTCTTTCTTCTTTAGGTATTTTATTGTAATTCTTACTTCACTGTCCTCCTCTTTACTCTTTGAGAAGCTGTATACCCTGTGTGTATTCTTTTTGTCCTGATCTTAAAATTTCAAACATGTATGTTTGACTCAGAGTATAAAGTTAATAATTATATTTACCTTCCTCCTAAGCAGATTCTAGGATCTAAGAATATTTTAACTATACTATCCCTTCTTTAATCTTAGGCTGCAGTTGGTTACAATTTAGTTAACCTTTTTAAAGCCACAAATTCTACATAGTATAATTATTTTATAAACACTTGTGAGAGAGTTTGTATATTTGAAAATCTCTTTAATCACTGTTATTCATGATATTCATTTTATTCATTTTGAGTATTGAGGTATGCGTACTTTACAGTATTCCATGACCATCATTTGGCTTCCAGTGTTGCTGCTGAGAGGCAGTTGTCAGTCTGATTGTCACTTCTTACTACAGTGTCTTTCTTTTATGGAAAAAAAAAAATCTAACGAAAGTAGCAGGTAAGGGGAAAAAAAAAAAGTCTAATGTTTATCTTGCCATCCTTGGACAGACTAAGCATCAGGGTAAACAAATAAGTGATATGAGGAAGTTTCTCTTTACAGAAATATTCCAGGTAATAAAGAGTAATGGTAGAATTAGAATCTTAGCTCCTAATGAGCAGTGCTAGAATTCAAGAGCAGCAACAGAATTAGAACTTCAACTCCTGACAAAATAATGGATGTAGACTGTGATCATAACAAAAGGAAAGATGTCTTGGTCCATTCAGGCTTGTATAACAAAATACCACGGACTGGGTGGCTTATGAACAACAGAAATTTATTTCTCATGGTTCTGGAGGCTGAGAAGTCCAAGATCTAGGTGCCAGCACGATCACCTTCCTGGTTCATAGCTGATGCCGTCTTGCTGTGTCCTCACGTTATGGAAGGGGCGAAGGAGCTCTCTGGGGACTCTTTTATAAGGTCACTAATCCCACTGTATCCTCATGACCTGATTTCTTCCCAAAGGACCCATCTGTTAACACTCTCACTTTTAGGGGAGGCCATCTAAGGGGAAGTGAAATGGAAGAGAAATCTGGATGAAAAGGGATTTGAGAGACGTATGTGTGGACCTTGTTTGAATTTTCATTTGAATGAACCAAGTATAAAAAGATTTTCTTTTCATACAAGAGGAAATTTGAACGCATGGAGTAATTGATATCAAGCAATCATTTAAAAAATTTTTTGGATGTGATGATGATACTGTGGTGGTGTCTTTTAAAAAAGAACTTATCTTTTAGAGATGCATGTGGAATTATTTATGGTTGAAATGATACGATGTGTAAGAGTTACTTTAACAATGTTGTTTTTGTTGTTGCCTTTGTGTTGAAAAGAATTCTCAAAGGATGTGAACCTCACTTTTTCTTGGAGTAGACACAGAGAATGGACGTGTGGACACGGGGAAGGGAAGGGTGCGATGAATTGGGAGATTAGGTTTGACATAAGTACACTACCGTGTGTCAAAGAGATAGCTAGTGGGAACCTGCTGTATAGCACAGGGAGCTCTGCTCGGTGCTATGTGATGGCCTAGCTGAGTGGGATGGGGGGGGACGGGGGGTGGGGAGGGAGGGAGGTTCAAGAGGGAGGGGGTGTGTGTATGCATATGGCTGATTCACTTCGTTGTGGGGCAGAAATTAACACAACACTGTAAAGCAATTATACTCCAATGAAAAAAAATAAAAGTAAAAATAGGCAAAATGTCTGAACAGACTCCTCATCAAAGGAGATACACAGATGGCAAGTAAGCATATGAAGGCTGTTCTGCATCATATGTCATCAGGGAAGTGTAAGTTAGAACAACAATTAGATATCACTACACACCTATCAGAATGGCAAGATTCCAAAGCACCGACACCACCAAATGCTGGCAAGGATGTGGCACAACAGCAGCTCATTCACTGCTGGTGGGAATGCAAAATGGTGCAGCCACTTTGGAAGATTATTTTGGCAGTTTCTCTCAAAACTAAACATACTCTTCCCAGACGATCCCGCAATTGCCTCCTTGGTATTCACCCAAAGGAGTTGAAAACTTAACGTCCACACAAAAACCTGCACAGGCATGTTTATAGCTTTCTTCAAAATTGTCAAAACTAGGAAGCAACCAAGTTGCCCTTCCACAGGTGAATGGATAAAGTGTGGTACATGCAAACAATGGAGTAGTATTCAGCAGTGAAAAGAGATAAACTTGCCAGCCACAAAAAACGTGGAGGAAATTTGAGTGCATACTGCTAAGTGAAAGAAGCCAATCTGGAAAGGCCACATCCTGTATGATTCCAGCTACATGGCATTCTGGAAAAGCCAAAACTATGGAAACAATAAAAAGATCAGTGGTTGCCAAGAATTCAGGGGAATGGGGAGCAGGATGAATAGGTGGACACTTTCAGGACAATGAAACTATTCTGTATGACAAGGTAAAGGTGGTACAAGACATTATGCATTTATCAAAACCCACAGAACTATAAAACAAAGGGTAAACCCTAACATAAGTTATAGACTTTCATTATTAATAATGAATCAATATTGGTTCATCAGTTAAAACAAATGAACTATACTAATGCAAGACGTCAGTAATAGGGGACATTGTAAAGCGGGGTCAAGAAGAGGGGTATATATGGAAACTTGGTACTTCCTACATTTTTTCTGTAAACCTAAAACTGCTCTAAAAAAATGTAGTCAAAAGCAACAAAATTCCAGTTATAAGATAAATAAGTACTAGGGATGTAATGTACAACATGATAAATATAATTAACAGCTGTATGTTACATATGAAAGTTGTTGAGAGTAAATCCTAAGAGTTCTTGTCACAAGGAAAAACATTTTTTTTTCTATTTCTTTAATTTTGTGTCAGTATGAGATGAGGAATGTTTACTAAACTTGTGGTAAGCATTTCACGACATATATATGTCAGATCATTATGCTGTACACCTTAAATGTATACAGTACTGTGTCAATTATATCTCAGTAAAACTGGAAGAAAAGAATCTAAAAAAAAAACAAGTTATTACTCTCCAATAGCCACCTACGTCAGCTGTGTACAGAAGTTATCAATCATGAACTATGACCTGTCTTTAAAGTAATATAATTTTGTTTCTTGTTCCTGGGTTTTGTTTATAATGAACTGTTAGAAATTTATGATGAAGATAACTGGCATTTACTGAGACATATTCCATGGCTACACTCATATGCATGTATTCTGACTTGGTAGTTTATGATGTGAACAAAAGTGTCTTGTGCTTTATGGGATAGTTAATATTGTCTTATGGAAGGAAAAAAAGTCAGCTATCGTTTTCAGGAGTCTTGTTGGCATAGACATATGTTTTCTATCCATAAGCCTGAATGTGTATTCTTCTGACATATTTACTGTTTCTATAAACCATGGTATTCTTAAACATTTCAGAAATGTGACTTCTATAATATTTATTCTCTGCTGATATATTATTTATAGCATAAACTAGAGTTGTAAGTTCTTAGAAAAATTCATATTGAAACAACTACAAATTCCCAAGAGACAATATTTTAGATGCCAGTCAGTGCTTTTATTAATTCCTAGAATTTTTTGAAATTAGTCTTTCGTAGTCTATTTTCTAGTGTTCTTCAGCCCTGTATGATTTTACTCTCATTCATTTCATAGGTAAAAGAAAAATATTGGAAATTTGTAAAGTTCAAATGGCATGATATATAGGTAATAAAATTGAGCAGCTACAAGTATTGATGATGTTTGTGGGGGAAGGGCCGAGCAGAGGAGGGTAGGATACATTCTTTGTTAAGTTTATTAACACTTTCTTAGCTTTTTAGAAGTTTTATAAATGGTTATATGCAACTGATTCTTGTGCCTACAACCATGGTAATTTACTTTTTCTTTTTTTAAAATATTTATTGCGGGGCTTCCCTGGTGGCGCGGTGGTTGAGAGTCCAACTGCCGATGCAGGGGACCCGGGTTCGTGCCCCGGTCTGGGAAGATCCCACATGCCGCGGAGCGGCTGGGCCCGTGAGCCACGGCCGCTGAGCCTGCGCGTCCGGAGCCTGTGCTCCGCCACGGGAGAGGCCACAACGGTGAGAGGCCCACGTACCACCAAAAAAAAAAAAAAAATTTATTGCTTTATTTATTTATTTGGTTGCCCTGGGTCTTAGTTGTGGCTCACTGGCTCCTTAGTTGCAGCAGGTGGGCTCCTTAGTTGCAGCAGGCGGGCTCCTTAGTTGCAGCAGGCGGGCTCCTTAGTTGTGGCACTCATGTGGGATCTAGTTCCCTGACAAGGGATTGAACCTGGGCCCCCTGCATTGGGAGCACGGAGTCTTATCCACTGCGCCACCAGGGACATCCCAGTAATTAATGTATTTTGATGCCATAAATATCAAAAACTGTGAGCAACCTTAGACTTTCCCCCACTTGCAAGCTAACAAGTCAGCAGCCACAGTTTGGTGTATACTGGTAAAAACCTGAGGCTCTGGGTCAGAGATGAAGGACAATTTATTTCTCACGGCAGTAGCCAGGGTGCCAGTTTCCCGGACCTCGTTGCCTAGTGGATGATGGGAAGAGGGTCAGATGACAGCTTTTATGCTGTGGGTTTTAATACAGGGAGGAATCCAGAGCTTATGAATATCCAGTTTTTTTATAATGGGAAGTAAATGCTATGGAAGGAGATATTATCTTTATTTTGCCGGACAGTAAGGAAGCCTGTACTATGCTCTAGAGGAGACACTGTCTCTGTCTTCCAAACTGTCTTGAGAAGATAGTGTGGAGCAAAAATAGTCGATACATCCCTCGCAAGACATACAGAATCATGAGAGGCCGACAGAGAATGACCTTTGGCAATATCTATTCTTGATGAATTTGCACAAGAATACCTCACTCTGTTGGCCACTCGGGTTAATCAGAACAACAGACACTCTGACCAGATCTGTTCAATTTATCTCACACAGAATTTAACCAGGGGCATTACCAGTCATACTCTAAGGCAGCAGGATGAGCCCAACCTGAGCTAGACCACTCGCTAGTAATAGTCCCAGAGTCGATAAAAATATAGTAAGGTTCATCAAGGCCATATTGGCCAGAGGGTGGCTTGAGTTTTGCCTACTGAACAGAGACACATGTCCATTTCAGCTTCTGCATAGTTGGTGCTGAGACTGAACAGCTGCAGCAGTTTGATGGATATGGGGAGTTAGCTTAGCGGAGAGCTGCGTGAGCAGTGCCTTTGCTTCAGGTGGCAGAATGGGGGATAAAGTTTACCCTGGAGGAATAGCTGCCACTTTTCATGAAGAGCTGAGATGTACAGTTTCTAGCTGGTCCTTGAATGTACAATTTCTATTCTTATAGGAGGTTATTGGGCCCTTCCTACCTTGATAGTCATTGAATCTGAGTTGATGCATCCCTCAGTGGAAATATCAGGCCAGAGAGTCACAAGGTCAGGCAGTTAGTTTCAGCAAGACCCCAGTGGCAAGCTGAAAGCTGCTTTTCAGAAGGGAGGCAGTGGGTGGCCATGGCACAGAGGTGACGAGTCTAAAACCCCAGGGTAGGTCTCTGTTTGGAGGCTGCTGCCCTTTGCTTGATGCTCTAATTGATAAGATCATCAGTCACAGAGGTTATAAGGGTTGAGAGCATGCCACAGCTTGTTGGGTGATTTTCAACAGAGCCTTTTTTTTTTTGCGGTACGTTGCCCTCTCACTGTTGCGTCCTCTCCCGTTGCGGAGCACAGGCTCCAGACGCGCAGGCTCAGCGGCCGTGGCTCACGGGCCCAGCCGCTCTGCGGCATGTGGGATCTTCCCGGACCGGGGCACGAACCCTTGTCCCCTGCATCGGCAGGCGGACTCTCAAGCACTGCACCACCAGCGAAGCCCTGACTAGCACTTCTTTACCTGCTGCTGTTTCTCATCTGGATGAATCACCTCCGGCACTTGTGGGACAGGGAAGTACAAACATTTTGCACAAAATTCCTACTTTATGTTCAGATGTAGAAGCGACAGCATTATATGGAAGAGCCCCCTGCAAGGTCTTAGCTTCAGAGGGAGACAGACATTCTGTCTTTCAGTCTCTTGACTGTACAAGGATCCTTGAAAAGATCATCCAAAACAAAGGTAGTCAGTGCTTCACTGACAAGATGGACAGAAATGCAAGCCCCTGCTGGAGAAGTGTCTCCAGCAATAAGTGGCATGGATGCCGGTCACTTTCTACTGTGCTTGTGGTTTGGAGTCGTTCTCTCCGTCCTGTTTTATTGTCAATATGATCGTGTCTATTTTATGTCTTCTCAAATTTGCCAAAGTTTTGATTGACTGATGTTATTCTTTAACTTTTTATGTATCAGGGTTGTTATTTCAAAGGGATCCTGCAAAAGGCCAGTTTCCTGAGCTTGTCTGACTGATATGCATTCAAATTTCCCTCCCTTTTGGCTTTCAGGAGCCCTATCTTCGGGTTTCTTTTTCACTCACTGTGCCTTCTTGGTCTTCGCTAACTCCTTTTAACATCTCTCAGTGCAATTCTACAGTATTCAGTAGAAGCTTTATATTTATTCATTTGCAAATAGGATTGAACATTTATTATATGGCAGTCACCTTCTAGGCCCTGAGGCTACAGCAACAAATAAAACAGGTAAGACTCCCTCCAGCCATGGATCTTCATACTCTGTGAAACATGTGCTGAGTATTGCATGTTATTTAATCCTCACAACTGCTCCATGATCCCCCCTCCTCACTTGAGCTCTGACATCCCATGGTGGGTGGCCCTCTTCACCTTTGGCTCTGATGCCACAACACCCTATGCCCCCAAAAAGATACTCACGTGTGCACACTTGCCAGGATCTGGCTCATTCTGAATTATTCGTGAAGAGGAAGAGAGTAATAAGTATATGTATTTTTAAAGAGTACCTTACCTCACTTCCTTAATTTGTCCATTTTGTATACTGTATATAGCATTTTTTAAGGAACATCATCCACAATGTTCCTTAGAAATCAGTGACTCAGTAACCTCTGGAGGCCACAACCAAGTAGACACTGTGAATGGAAGTTACAGCTAGGTGGTAGTTCTTAGTGTAAAGTATTTTATTCCCCCTCTATTAATTAAAACAACTACCATATTTAGTGAGATCTTTATATTTTATTCAAGCCAAAGTGTGATCATCATCTAGAAATTTTGCGTTGTGTTAGTGATTCTGGGGCATGCCACAGTTATTGCAAGAGGTGACAAATCCACTTGAATACCAAACGTTGCCTGTAAACTGAATGGTTGTACATTCATGCCCTTGAGATAAAGTCATTTAAATGTTTCAGTGGTTGGCATTTTTTTGTCATATGACTACTCCCAGTGAAAAGATAGTAAAAATATACATTTTTAATATTCAAAAGGAGATCTAAGAAATTAGTAAAATTATTCACCCCAGAGAGGGGAACTGGTTCGTAGGGGACTGGAAAGAATGACTAATGTTTCACTGTATATTCTATTGTATCTCTTAATACTAATTCCTAGTGCATTAACTACCTACCCAAAAAATGAAATTGGAAAAAGTCCTTAGGACTTTGATGAATTGGAAACAGTTCTAGGTTACTTCCAAGAGCCTTTGCAACTCTTAGATCTATTGTTGATTATTCATGTCCAAAGAAAAGGAAAACACACGCACTATTATTATAGAGAGTGCAACTTGTCATAGAATTCGGTATAATCATGCTAAGAAATTGACTACATTCCAAACCTTACATTGTTCTTGGAAGATCTTGAGTATATATTTACAGGATATGTTTAAATATCATGCTTTTAAAAATTTATTATTCCAAATTTTTGCAAGTCTGGTCCCACAAAAGGCACAGCAAACAGAAAATGTTTACTTAACAAACAAAAGAAAACGATCTTTTTATACGAACTAGTGAAAGAAACTGGCCCTAGGTTCTTGAGTTTACAGATATTTTATGGATTCACATTGTAAATCTGTCTTCAAAGAGCAAAGTTAAATTCTCTTGGTTCTAATATCTTTAGCAAAAATAATAATGAGCACTATAGGTGTTCAGTATCAAATGCCAACTGCTTAATGAATTTGGGACAAAGAGGTGAATGGAATGTAAATGCAAATCAAGAGTCTCACAGTTGGCTGACTGTGAACAAAATAACTTAGATAACTGAGTATATATTTGCTTTCAAAAAAGAGATTAGAAACCTGTTACCAGATTTTCAGGAAAAAAAAAAAACCAACTACATCTTCATTTCTGCTTAAGGAGTTTAACTTTTTAAATAATATCTTCCCCAAAGAGGAGAAATCTTGAGCTGTATTTTCTCTTAATTGTATTACATTAATTGTTAATATATTTCCTTATGCTGCTTTTCTCTCATATTCCTACTTCTTTTTTTTTTTTTATTAGTTACCTATTTTATACATATCAGTGTATATATGTCAATCCAATTTCCCAATTCATCCCACCCCTTCTTCCCCCCTTGGTGTCCATACGTTTGTTCTCTACCTCTATGTTTGTTTCTTCCTTGCAAACCGGTTCATCTGTACCATTTTTCTAGATTCCACATATATGCGTTAATATATGATATTTGTTTTTCTGTTTCTGACTTAGTTCACTCTGTATGACAGTCTCTAGGTCCAGCCACATCTCTACAAATGACCCAATCTCATTCCTTTCTATGGCTGAGTAATATTCCATTGTATATATGTACCACATCTTCTTTATGCATTCATCTGTTGATGGGCATTTAGGTTGCTTCCATTTGTAGTTGTTTCAATTGTAAATAGTGCTGCAGTGAACATTGGGGTGCATGTGTCTTTTTGAATTATGGTTTTCTCTGGGTATATGCCCAGTAGTGGGATTGCTGGGTCATATGGTAATTCTATTTTTAGTTTTTTAAGGAATCCTCCATACTGTTCTCCATAGTGGCTGTATCAGTTGACATTCCCACCAACAGTGCAAGAGGCTTCCCTTTTCTCCACACCGTTTCCAGCATTTGTTGTGTGTATATTTTCTGATGATGCCCATTCTAACTGGTGTGAGGTGATACCTCGTTGTAGTTTTGATTTGCATTTCTCTAATAATTAGTGATGTTGAGCAGCTTTTCATGTGCTTCTTGGCCATCTGTATGTCTTCTTTGGTCGAATTTCCTACTTCTTTGTCATTTTGCCTTTTACTTTAGGAGGTTTCCTTAATAAATCTGTTACATCTGTAATGACATTTGCAAAGACTATTTTGTGGTTTATTGGTTGTATTGAATTTGTTTAACTTGCCTGTCTCCTCTCTCTTTCTTCATTGCATTTTTTCTTCCTCCCTTCCTTGCTTTCGGTATCCTCATAATATCCTCAAATCTCTGAGGGTATCTATTAGAGAAGCTCTCATTTTCATCCCTGCATGTCATCTTGAGGTGGTTGTTCTGTAATTCATTGATTTTTTTTTCTTTAATATTCTTATTTATCCTTAAGTATCTTTGAACTTTTAAAAAGATACATTTAGTAAAGAAAGACTTCCTGGGTTGGTTTAGGCTGGTGTAGATTTCCTTTGTGGTTATATGGGCTATTTTATCCATGCAGATTCTTCCTTAAAGGAAATCTTCTCAAAGGCAGGCCTCACGATTGGAAATGGATACATTGTAGAGGACAGGCGAATTTTTATTGCTAGCGGTGGAGTTTTTGAGACGGTCCCTATTAAATATGAGCCCTGAGTGGGGCTCAAGGGCATAAGAATTTACTCTCTTCTCTACTTCTTTCAAATAAATAGTTTTTAATTTAAATGAATCAATTTTATAATTAATTTTATTGAGATATAATTTTAAATTCAAGACGGTGGTAGTGATATGTTGAGAAATGGATGTTATTTAACTCTTTAGATTGAGGCTAATTTTGGTGAAAAATTTTAGGATAGATTTGGCTCTGAGGCCACACATGCCAGTCTTATTAGGTTTGTTCTTACCTTTTTATTTTACTTATTTCTCTCATACAACCTTATGTTGATCATCTGTCTCCTGCTAGACTTTGAGATGTCTGAGGGCAGGTACAAGGTTTCTATCTCAAGTGCCTTTGAGCCAAGCTCATAAAAATGCCAAGCACAGTAAAAGACATGTTGTATAAATAGATAGATGAGAAAACTGAGGCCCAGAAACTGATTTTTAGGAAGCTTACAGATACATAAAGAGCGTTTATTATTTGTTGAGAGCCGCAGATAAAGGTGTCTTCCAGACTTTATGGAGCCCAGGTTCATTAATTATGGCAGAAATGGAACTCAAGTCCAATATTTTATCTGTGGCTATTTCACCTTGCTCTACACAGGAGAATTAATGAGAAAGTGTAGGAGGGTTGTAATAGGTCACTCTATTACATTTTGGGGTTAGACTCAGTTCTTTTGTCTCAGTGAGACTTGCCCATTTGGTAGTCAAAGATAAAGATTAGGTCTGTGATTTCTTTTATGTTGCTTCATGGTTCCTAATATACATGTTTATCAGCTCCTGTGTTTCCCTCCATCTCTCCCTGGTCTGCCCCAAAAGAAATAATATACTTAACCTGAGGATGAGCCTACACACAGTTTTTCTTTCTGTTCCATAATCAATATGTCTATTTTGCCATTAAGCCTAATTACTGCATCTTACTCTCACTGCCATAGATATTACCCCCAATTTTTCAGACTCATTTGAGCTTCTGTTATATGTAGCTTTATCAAGATCTTTTATAGCTGTTCTTCAATTTTTCAGTCATAATTACCTCATTAAAATTTCTGACCACAAACTTTTGTGTTTTCTCGTGCTAGATTCATTGTCTACTATTCTTTTTGCCTCTCTATAAAAATTGCACAGAAAAAGGAGGAAATCCTTGCATGTGTAACCATGCCCAATATAAAAGTGTTTGATTTTCACTTTCTCCCTCTTATCTAATAGGTGTTACAGAAAAAAAAATTCCAGCTATTAAAGAAGAATAATCATTCAGTAACACTTGTTAAAGCACAGTAAGGAAGGCTTGATTCAAGGGTGAGGGGTCATGGTAATAGGTGTAGGACCACTTCAGTGGGGTCCTGCAGTGGGAGAGAGATTGAACTCAATGGGCAAGTGGGAATTTACGGCTAAGGAGCAGGGTCAGAGGATGGAGAATTATTAAGAGGAAACATCAGGGGGTGAGGGGGGTATTCTGGCCAAGCCAACCTGACAGGATTCTTGCTGAAGGCAGGCCAGGGTGACCAGACATTACCAGGGGGATGGTGGAGGAAGAGGAACCCCATCAGATATTGCGCAGGGCAGGTGGCAGTGGGCGGGCGGAGGGTACTTAGCAGGACTCATGCTAAAATTGGACAGTGCCGACATAGACGAAGAGTTAGGCGTAGTTGAAAAAGACTTCAGGATAGCCTGCGTAGAGTTTGGTCAATGAGAG
>RJWK010061091.1:0-13158 GCA_004363435.1 Platanista minor | reverse complement strand
GGCTCTAGAGCGCAGGCTCAGCAGTTGTGGCGCACGGGCTTAGTTGCTCCGCGGCATGTGGGATCTTCCCGGACCAGGGCTCGAACCCGTGTCCCCTGCATTGGCAGGCAGATTCTTAACCACTGTGCCACCAGGGAAGCCCCCTTGGTTTTGTTTTTAATTTTGCTAAAAGTCAGCTTTATCAAGGTATAATTTTATATGATGAAAGTCACCATTTTCAGTGCATTACTCTGGGTTTTAACACATCTGTGTAAGTTCTGCTCCAGAGTACTTTTTCTTGTCATTTTGCAATAATTATAGACTTTCAGGAAGTTGCAAAATTAGCCCATAGAGTCCCATGAATCCTTCACCCATCGTCCCCCAGTGGTGACATTTTGTGTGGCCGTGGTGACATCAGAACCAGGAACTTGGCACTAGCATGACACCGTGAACAGGCTTCAGGCCGGCTCCATGTCCACCGGTTTCCACCTGCACAGGGGAGGGGGCATCCATCCCCTGTGGTGGTTTTATAGTGCATAGGTTCTTGCAGCCACCAGGATGGGTAGGACACAGCTGTTCCCCGGCCATAGAGACCTCCCTCGGCCCTGAGAGCCGCCTCCCTTCCCTGTTCCTGTTCTCCATCTCTGTAGTTTTGTCATCAGAAGATACTTTGACAGTACTAACTTGCCCAATCAACTTACTGAACCACCTAATCCTGGAAGCTGAGTTTGGTGAACGTGAGCTCTGTGCAACCCCGTGAGCCTGGGCTGCAAGACTCCTTGGACTTCCTAGCCTGGTTACCAAGAAGGTGCTAGCGTGTTAAAGAAGAATACAGACCTGGGTGCCGGCGCTGTCGGGCAGCCCTGGGCTCTCTGGCACATCTGCTTCCTGGCTTTAGTCTCTGTTGCCTTCTCATTGTGCACGCAGCTGCCTCTTGGCCAGCCTTCCGTGTGAAGTGTGGCCACACCCTGGCTCAGAAGTCATGCTGGACTCTGTTTACATGTTTAGGGCTTACAGGGGTTGGCTCGGGTTGCTGGCTGGAAGTGAGCACTCCACTTACTTCCCTGCTTTCCACAATTATTTCCTTAGCCATTGATGAGTACGAGCCCCAGGATGCCACCACCAACCCGTCCCTGATCCTAGCCGCGGCGCAGATGCCCACCTACCAGGAGCTGGTGGAAGAGGCCATTGCCTACGGCCGGAGGCTGGGCGGGTGAGTGC
Source organism: Platanista minor (assembly GCA_004363435.1). Classification (NCBI taxonomy): domain Eukaryota; kingdom Metazoa; phylum Chordata; class Mammalia; order Artiodactyla; family Platanistidae; genus Platanista; species Platanista minor. Next base: position 11,958 of record RJWK010061091.1, on the reverse strand, counting down.
GGACCCGGGCAGCAGCTCTCAGCTGGTCTGGTTCCTTCCCTCCCTCCCTTAGTTCTCAGGTGTCTTAGACTCAGGGAGGGAATGCTGTCTGCTTTCCTGTTTCTTTTTGTCAGGAAAGAAATAGCCGACATGTTATTTACACGTAGCAGGCAATACCCATTGTGCGTATACAGTTCGTTGAGTTTTGTTTGCAGGAACATGTAGACACCACCCCAGAAGTCCCTCCCTGCTTTTGCAGTCAGACTCCCCAGCCCTGGTGACCGTGGACCTGCTTTCTGGCTTTTTGTTATGTTTTAGCAGTTCTGCTGGAGTGAGATTCATTAAGTGCACTGTCCCATTCATTCTGGTCAGTTTATGCAGTGGTGCAGCCACAGTCACAACCCAGTCCTGGAGCATCTGCACCTCCTAGAAGGTTCCCTGGAGCCTCTGCCAGCGACCACAGACTGGCTCTCCTCTCCATAGGTCGGCCTTTGCTGGACGTCGTTTTTTTGGGGTTTTTTTTTTTGCTTTTATTTTGCGGTACACGGGCCTCTCACTGTTGTGACCTCTCCCGCTGCGGAGCACAGGCTCCGGATGCGCAGGCTCAGTGGCCATGGCTCACGGGCCCAGCTGCTCGCGGCATATGGGATCCTCCCAGACCAGGGCACGGACCCACCGTGTCCCCTGCATCGGCAGGCGGACTCAACCGCTGCGCCACCAGGGAAGCCCCTGCTGGATGTCATTTTAAATTTTCATCTGGGCGATACTGCTCAGCTGAGAATGAGCCTGCAGGGAACAGTGACCCCTGGCAGGAGCCACGCTGGGCTGGCCTGTCCCTTTCTGGCGCTCCTGTGTGCTGAGGTCAGGCAGTGTGCTGGTGTGTGTGTGACAGCTGCTTTATGCACTGGGCCGCCCTGCCCCAACCACGTGCCCCCCGCCCCATCCTGGCTGCTTCCCTGTCCATTCTTGGTATTCCTGGAATTGGTGACAAGGTGGTGCCCTTAGTGATCACCATACTGGCCCTGCTCCCGTGTCCAGCCCGTGACATGCAGGCTGGAGATCTTTCTGGTCTGTTTTGGAACAGCATCATGTACTTTACTCATCTGCCCAGGCAGCTTCAAAGAGATTGGAAAGACTGTTTTGTTCAAGTCCCCAAAGATGAAGGGGTTCAGTTTGGGAGGATGAAAACATGGAGATGGGAGGCAGGGATGGTTGCACCACAATGTGAATGCACTCAGTGCCCCTAACTAGTCACTTAAAAATGGTTAAGATAGGGCTTCCCTGGTGGTGCAGTGGTTGAGAATCCGCCTTCCAGTATAGGGGACACGGGTTCAAGCCCTGGTCCTGGAAGATCCCACATGCCAGGGAGCAACTAAGCCTGTGCGCCACAAGTACTGAGCCTGCGCTCTAGAGCCCGTGAGCCACAACTACTGAGCCCGCATGCCTAGAGCCCATGCTCTGCAACAAGAGAAGCCACCGCAATGAGAAGCCCACACACCGCAACGAAGAGTAGCCCCGGCTCGCCACAACTAGAGAAAGCCCACGCACAGCAATGGAGACCCAACACAGCCCAAAAATAAATTAGTTAAAAAAAAAAAACCCAACAAACGTCATCTAAAAAAAAAAAAAAATGGTTAAGATACGGGGAGTTCCCTGGTGGCCTAGTGGTTAGGACTCTGCAGTCTCACTGCCGTGGCCCAGGTTCAGTCCCTGGTCGGAGAACAGATCCTGCAAGCTGTGTGGCATGGCCAAAGTTTAAAAAAAAAAAGGTTAAGATGGTAAGTTTTATGCTATGTGTGTTTTACCACAATTTAAAAAAATTATTTTAAGAAAAAAGATGGAAGGAAAAGAATTTGGGAAAGGAATAACAGAATTTGTTTTGTAGAATCCTGTGCATTTAAATCTATCAAGCTTCTAATTTTTTCCCTGGAATTTCAGATCACAAGAGGAGCAGATTACAAATGCTACTGATAAGCTTTTTGTGCTGTTTGGAGCAGAAATACTGAAGAAAATTCCAGGCCGTGTATCCACAGAAGTGGACGCAAGGTAAGGACGCAGGGCTGACACAGGTGATGTGGGCTGAGGGCAGCAGCTGCTTTTCAGTCCGTGGTTCCCCACGTGGCGCCCAGGTGCTGCCATGGCTGCTGATCCCCAATGAGCTGCTCGTCTCCGGCCCCTGCTTAAATATCAGTCCTGCTAAGCTGTTCCGAGCCGGGCACGCCATGCACCCCCTGGCTGGCTGCTGGGCGCCCCTGTCACGGCCCCGTCCCCGTCCCCGTCCCCGCAGGCTCTCCTTCGATAAGGTTGCTATGGTGGCCCGCGCCCAGCGCCTCATCGACCTGTACAAGGAGGCTGGGATCAGCAAGGACCGGATTCTGATAAAGCTGTCATCCACCTGGGAAGGAATCCAGGCTGGAAAGTAAGTGTCCCCGCGAGGAGGGAGCTGGTGGGGGCTCTGCCCGTCCTGGGTGGGCCTTGGGGAGCAGGCTCCACGCGATGCCATACATTGTCCTCACGTCGTCTTCCGTGTACAGAACGTAAGTCGTCTCCCAGAAGCTGTGCTCAGTGCGGAGGAGGTAGAAGCAGGTGCAGACAGGGAGCTGCTCTGGTGCCCCGCCCCCCCCCACCCCCACAGGGCCATGCACGGCTGTCCTGGGAGCGCCCCTTGTGCGCCAGCGGGGTCCCTGTGTTATCTGTTCCACTCCTGCAACCTTCTGCCTCTGGACACGCCTGTTCTGGACTCTTCCGCGGGATGGAATCGCGCAGCACGTGGCCTTCGTGTCTGGCTTCCCTTGCTGGGCGTGTGTTCAAGGTTCACACGTGCCGTGCGTGTGTTGGGGCTGCGTTCCTCTTAAAGCTGTTGTTTGCTCGTGTGTATACACTGCATTTTCTGAGTCCATCCTTCAAGGGACGCGTGGTTGTCCTGCCTTTGGCGCCGTCTCTGGTGGGCGCACGCCGGAGGGCTGAGTTGCTGGTGCTGCGGTCATGGCGTCGGCCGTCGAGGCTGCCCTGTGCCCCCCTCAGCTGTGCTTCTTGACCACCTTCCTGCGGCCGGGCAGCCGAGGTGCCTCTGAAACTGTCCGTTGGGACAGGGACTCAGCTGTCACAGTCCACGTCCCGGCATGTTGCAGAGTGGGGCCGGGGCCCTGTTCTCACAGGCGACCCCAGGACGTCACGTGGGTGACTGACTTTCTGCAGGGTGGCCCAGAAGGGTGAGGGGGAGCAGTGGGGCTGGGGAGGCCGCGGGCTTCGGGCGGGACCGAAGCAGGATGGCGCTGTGGTCGGAGCTGATTCTGTGATGAGGTGAGGGACCAGGTCTGTGGCTCTCAGGGAACCTCTTGCCTCTGTCCTTGTTTTGAATTGCTGGTTTGATGAAGGAAGTTCTGGTCACCCACAACTCACTAGACAGAGAGCGCCCTGGTGAATGTTCCAGAGTTTATTTATTTATTTATTTTAAGTAAAATGAACTAATTTCAATTCCACACGTTTTTGTTTTTAAATATCTATTTATTTACTTTTGGCTATGCCGGGTCTTTGTTGAGGCCTGCGGACTTCTTAGTTGAAGCACGCATGCAGGATCTAGTTTCCCAACCAGGGATCGAACCTGGGCCCCCTGCATTGAGAGCGTGGAGTCTTACCCACTGGACCACCAGGGAAGTTCCTCCAGAGTTTTTTGGGGGGTTGTTTTGTGTTTTTTTTTAAATAAATTAATTTTATTTATTTCTGGCTGAATTGGGTCTTTGTTGCGTGTGGGCTTTCTCTAGTTGCATCGAGTGGGGGCTACTCTTTTTTGCGGTGCGTGGGCTTCTCATTGCGGTGGCTTCTCTTGTAGACAAGCACAGGCTCTAGACTCGTGAGCTTCAGTAGTTGTGGCACGCAGGCTTAGAAGTTGGGGCTCACGGGCTCTAGAGCCCAGGCTCAGTAGTTGTGGTGCACACGGGCTTAGTTGCTCCGCGGCATGTGGGGTCTTCCCGGACCAGGGCTCGAACCCGTGTCCCCTCCGTTGGCAGGCGGACTCTTAACCGCTGCGCCACCAGGGAAGCCCCCAGAGTTGTTCTTAACGAGGGTGGGGTGACCCTGTTCCTGCCTTTCCAGTTACTGAATCGCGAGCACTTCTCGCTGTGTCCCCGCCCCCCGCCCCCAGGCAGCTGGAGGAGCAGCACGGCATCCACTGCAACATGACGCTGCTCTTCTCCTTCGCCCAGGCCGTGGCCTGCGCCGAGGCGGGGGTGACACTCATCTCCCCCTTCGTGGGCCGCATCCTCGACTGGCACGTGGCCAACACGGACAAGAAGTCCTTTGAGCCCCTGGAGGACCCCGGTGAGCAGCACTCGGAGGCAGGGGTTGGGGAGTGCTGCGCCGTCTGCCCCCGGCGGCCGGTGTGGCAGCTCCGGGCATGTCCCCCCAGGAGTGAAGAGCGTCACCAAGATCTACAACTATTACAAGAAGTTCGGCTACGAGACCGTCGTCATGGGCGCCTCCTTCCGCAACACGGGCGAGATCAAGGCCCTGGCCGGCTGTGACTTCCTCACCATCTCACCGCAGCTCCTGGGGGAGCTGCTCAAGGACCACAGCAAGCTGGCGCCCACGCTCTCGGTCAAGGCAGGTAAGAAGCGCCCCTGCCCTGCTCAAGGCCCCCATGGGGACAGCGGTGCCTCCATCACCTGAGGGCGTGGAGCCTAGAGCCGCAGGGCCAGCCTGCACTCACCTGCTGTCCAGCCCACCTGCCGTGGGGGCCCGCACCACGCAGGGGCCTCAGGGCGGCTCTGAGCCCAAGGCCCAGGCGCCGTGCCCTTTCCCAGCCCAGGCCAGTGACCTGGAGAAGGTCCACCTGGACGAGGCGGCCTTCCGCTGGCTGCACAACGAGGACCGCATGGCCGTGGAGAAGCTCTCGGACGGAATCCGCAGGTTCGCCGCGGACGCCGTGAAGCTGGAGCGGATGCTGATGGTGAGAGCCCGGGGTTACGGTCCCGGTCCGGGAGGGGCCTTGCTGGGGGCGGGGCTGGGGGAGGGACTGCGCACCGGCTCACACCGCCCGTCCCCAGGAACGAATGTTCAGCGCGGAGAACGGAAAATAGCTTGGCACCTGAGGCTGGACCACAGATATGCCGCCAACTTTGAATTGGGGCCTAATTGCACATGCTTTGCGACGAATCTTGGATTTTTTTTTTTTACTAATCGGAGCGGGGATGAATCACAGATTTCCAATTTTATGTAAAATTCTGCTCAGCGCATTAAAAGTGTCACTTTTCGTTCCGTGTGTGCCTTTCCCGTCCGCTGGCGGCAGCCGGGCCCGATGGAGGCGGGGTTGGGTCCAGAGCCCCCTGGGGGCCTCCAGGCAGGGGTGACAGCCCCTCACCTGCTGCTGGGAGCCTTGACATAGAAGGTGGGGACCTGCCTGAGCACGCCCTCTGGAGCTGGGCGGGGGCGGGGGCGGGGGCGGGGGCGCAGGCTCGCAGAGGAGCCTCCGCCTCGGAGCCTCCTGCTGTCGGGACAGCCCCCATGCCTCTGAGCCTCTCCACGCTGCCCTGGGGCGGAGGCACAGCCGGGACCTTCCACAGGCCCCGGGTTCCTGTGGGGCAGTGGCGCCACCTTGTGGGGACAGCGTAGCGTACGCTCGGCAAGGCTTCCAAACCTCAAACCCCGAGCAAAGGCAGGACACAGCTTGTGAAGAGACACTTTACTTGCTCCCTCTGGTTTTTCAAGCGACAGGTGTGCTGCACTGGGAAGGGGTTGATGGGGGGCAGTGATGGGTGGTCCACAGGGAAGCCCCTTCCTCTCCCCTGGGATGAGCCTCTGTTCCTGGAACAGCGAAGCTGGGCGTAGGGGGGACGCAGGGTCTGGGTGAGACTGCCTGGGAGCACGAGGTGGGTGGAGGGGGCCCCCGCTGGCCCTCCAGGTCTGCACCAGTGGAGCCAGGTGTCAGGACAGGCCTGTGGGACACTGCCCTGGGTCTGGCTGAGGGTCAGTGGCGAGCCCCTGTGCCCCCCAACCCTGCCCTGGGGGCCCCTGCTGGGCCAGACTTGTTCCCCATGGCTCCCTGCAAGTGAGTGGGGCTCCTGGAACCCCCGTCTGCTGGGGTTGGAGCAGGTAGCTGGGACTTGTGGTTCTGGAGCTGCCACCCTCCCCAAAGGCAGGGGCAGTGCTGGGCAGGCAGGGCTCCGGGGACAGGCACCACCCTGGGCCACACCACTCGGGCCACCTAGCCTGCTCAGGCTGCCCCACCCACCCTGGTGCTGAGAGGGTGGCCTTGGGTTGGGTGGGGGTGGGTGCCACAGCACAGGGACCTGCTGAGGTGGGCAGGGCTTCTCGCCCCCAGCACCCCAGCTGCCTGGCCAGGTTGGGTCAGGGGGCTAAGGCTTCCTGCAGCCCCCTCCCCCTGAGCTGATCAAAGGGCTGTGTCCTAGGAGGACGTGGAGGTCTCAGCTCACCATCTTGCCTGGCCTGGGGCCTCAGGATGGAGACCGTGGATGCCAGTGACAGACATAAAGCCCACCTGGTCACAGGTACAACCCTGTGCAGCCAGCACCTTAGAACATGCTTGTCCCCCGATCTGCCCCCATTCCCAGCCACAAATGACCGATCCACTCTGAATTTTTGGATTTTTCACACCTGTCTGGTTTCCTTTGCTGAGCATGTTTCCAAGGGTCCGTCACATAGACATTAATATCGTCCAGCAGTAAGAATGCTCCTTTTATGGAAGCTACAGCTTATCGCAAAAGACACCACGGATGTTCACGCACTGTTTTTGTGGAATTGTAGGTCTTTCTCTTGGATAAACCTCAGGGTCTATTTTTAACACCCCGGGCATGTGGGGAACCCCCGGGAGCACAGGCGCCTGCACCCACCCAGCGGCCACCCCAGTGCCCTGGACCTCGCACACCCAGGACCGGCCAGTGGGGCAGCCTCAGCATCAGCCACCAGGGAGCAGGGCTGTGGAGGGGCCCCCGCAGAGCCCGCCCGGGTCTTGGTCTGCACAGTCAGAAGGCGTCATCGTTTGAAAAAAAACTTTTTGTCCAGAGACGTCCATGACTCCGTAACGTGATGGCTGCAAACACGGGATGACCAATGGGGCTGCCCAGGCCCCATGTGTGCACAAAGCAGGCCAGCAGGTGGCGGGAGCCCCCGCCACCGGGAGATGCCGGACAGAAAGGAGCACGTGGGAGCATCGCCTCCACCTCGGGGCGCCCTGCTTCCTCCTCTTTTATTCTGAGGGGTTGGATGCGGTAGAGCCAGTCAGGCTGAGACAAGGGTGGTGACACGTGGCCAGAGCAGCTCCGGGAGGCCCCAGCCAAGGGCCACAGGCCAGGACAGGTGCCCTGGGGAAGCTGGAGAGCGACCAGGCTGCACTGGGACTCGGCTGGCTGGACAGACACCTGGCATCCCCAGGACTCTCCGCCGCCCCTGCCAACCCAGCCCAGCCAGCCACACTCAAAGGCTCCTTCCAAGTGGAACTCGGCTCCGTCACGTCCACCTTGAAACAGGCAGAGCAGCTGCAAAACCAGGCTCGGCCGTGAGGACCCGAGGCCACCTGGGCAGGGCCGTGTGTTGTACCCACAATTAAAAGTGCTTCTCTCAACATCAGAAGGGACGTGGTGACACTGCAGCATCCACCCCAAGGTCCATCCTGGCCTTAACATGCAGTCGCCATCACGTTTGAAACCATGCACTAGGCAAGGGTTAGGGTGAGAGCAGGTTCTTAAGCAGCAGCCAGCGGGCTGCTCCCCACCCAGCCCCCAGCAACGCCCAAAGGCCTGGGGAGACCGCAGGGAGGCCTGGGACGAGCCTCAGCACAGAAGTGGGACCCTGGGATCCCAGCCGGCAGCCACCCAGCTTCCAGGAAGGCTCAGCCTCTGCTCTCCCCCCCCCCCCGCCACCAGGGGGAACAGGGACGGGCAGAGGAGCCAAGACCCCAGCCCGGACCACACAGCCGACCCTCTGCGGGGCACTCAGAACGCTCCAGGGCCAGCCGGCCGCCAGCGGGCCCTCGGCGCTCCCCACCCCTCCCTGAGGAGACTGCAGGGTGGGGGGCTCAGTCAGCCCCTCCCCCCGAGGGGGAGGATTCTCAGAGCCCCCAGCAAGCCAGGCAGGGGTGTCGTGGAGGTGGGGTCCCCGGAAGCCTGAGCGTCCAGCTGCCTCTGGGGACACCCGGGACATCTGGAGGTGGTGGCATCCGCTGGCGGGCTCAGTTTGGGGCCACCTCACTTCCTGCAGGACGGAGGCCAGGTCAAGGCAAAGGGGCCGCTCACAAGGCAGCGTCCCACCCGCCCCCCAGGCCAGGGCCCCTCACCGGCTGCCGCAGAGGAAGAGCAGGTTCTGCACGGCCGGGACGCTCGAGCCGGCGTTCTGGCCAGTGACCAGGTGGCGGTCCAGCACCACGTGCACGGCGTCAGGCTCGCTGGCTGCACGAGACCCCCGGGGGCCCAGGCCTCAGGCCACGTGCTGGGCCGGCTCCCGAGACCCTCCCGGGCCGGGGACTCGTGGTCAAGGGCTGGCCCCCGAGGCCCTCTGGACACTCAGCCCCAGCGGCAGGCCTGGCCAGGGCCCCACTCACCACTGAAGCAGGCCCCCGCGTCCTTCACGAAGTCCTCCACGACCAGGGGCAGGTGGGCGAAGCCGGGCGCCCGGACGAGCTCGTACACGGAAGGCTGCGGGGGAAGGGCACCCAGGCTCAGGGGGCCACAGCCGCCACGTGGGGGCTGCTGAGGGCGGAGGGGCCCGCAGAGGCTCCCCCGCCGAGGGGTGGCCCGAGGTGACAAAGGCCACCGTGGGGCGGGAGCTGCCTGTCTCCGCCTCGCCCAGCGTCGGGGCACACGGGTGACCAGAATGAGCCAGGCAGGTGACCTCAGGGCAGAGCCCTGCAGTGAGCAGAAGGGCTGGGGGTCGAGCACGAGCCACGCGAGGGGTGGTGACCGAGGCGCGCCCCGGAGGAGAGCCCCTGCCCCTGTCCTCCTGTCCTCTCCCGGCCAGGCCAGCCCGTGCAGCCCCCGCACCCAGGCCTCAGTCCTCGCCCGGCAGACCCCCCCAGACCTGCCCCAGGAGCCGGACTCTGGCTCCACGTCCAGCCAGGCCCTCTGCCCAAGTGGCGGCACCGCTTCCCGGACCCGAAAGGAGTGACACACTCAACCGGCACGAAACAAGGCCCCGAAGGACCCCTGCTCCCCACCCCCTGCCCCATGCTGGTAACCAAGAGCCCCATCTGGGCAAACGACTGCTGCCCCCACCGGAGGGGACCCTGGGCCCCCCGGCAGGCCCCCAGCCAGGCCCCCTGCTCTCGGATGCGTGTGCACGGCTTCCATACCCATCCACAGCCCAGCACCCCCGCAGCGCACTCACCCCCGTGACGCTGTAGCCTTGGAACACCCAGGACCGGTCCTCATCGGTGGCGCAGCAGAGGGCGGCAACGCCGTGGCCCACAGCACAGATGGGCTCTGGAAGCAGGGCCAAGGCCAGAGTGAGGCACTGGAAGCCGCCGAGGCCCCTGCCAACACTCCCACTTCCCTGGCTCCCCTCCCCAGACACAACTCAGAACTAGGATTTGTTTAGAGCCCAGATGCCCTCAAGTCGTTCTCGTGGCCAAGAAACAGGTACAAGGAGGAAGGCGGGTGCCAGGCCCACCTGTCACACCGGAGCGCCGCCACCCTCTGCCCCGCAGAGCCACCCGCCTGGCTCCAGGCCCCGACCTGGCCTCTAGGCACTGCGGGGCAGCCCGCCTGGGAGCCCCCCGCCTCCAAATGCAGCGGGGGGAGGCGCCCCGGCCCTCCTCTTGCCCCGCAGGCCCCTGGCTCCGAGCCTCCCTCTCAGGGCAGCCTGGCATGAGTACGTTCCCACAGCCAAGGCGGCCCAGACAATCACTGCCTGGGGACAGGAGGCCCCGTTCCCACCAACAAAGGACGCTGTGTGGAGCCCCTGGGTTTGCCTGTTGGGCCCTAACGAGCGTCCCATCCCTGTCGCAGCGACTTGCCCATCACCGCCAATGCCAGGCCAGGGCAGCGCACTATGTCTCCACAGAGCAGAAGTCCTCCCAGCCGCCCCACCCCACCGGCCTCCGAGCCCAAACCCCACAGGGAACAAAGCCAGCATCCTGCCTGCCCATCTTGGGGGGGGGGTGGGTAAGCATCCCCAGCCATGAGCCCCCGAGGGAGCCAGGCAGAGGGACCACAGGGGCAGCGGCCCGATGGGCACAAAGGGAAGGAGAGATGGGGAAGGGATGCCCCTCCTGAGTGTGTGTGTGTCTGTGTGTGTGTGTGCATGCGTGTGTATGTGTGTGTCTGTCTCTGTGTGTATCTGTCTCTGTGTGTGTGTGTGTGTGTGCGTGCACATGCTGTCTAAACTTGTCCGCTCACTGGTCAGAACCACGGCTCTTCACACCTACCCTATCTAGCTCCTGAAATGACCTGGCATCTTCAGCAACAAAACCTGAACCCCGCAGTCCATGGCCATCACCTCCCACGCCCCTCACTGGGCATCTCCCCGCCTCTCCTCCCTGTAGGTGGAGCCCCATTTCCCACGAATCTGCATACACACCCCAACCCCAGTCCCGTGGGCCACCTACTGCTCTCGGAGCGGAAGTGCTGCAGGATGCGAGCCAGGGACCCACTGCTGGCCAGGTCAGCCAGGGCCCCAGGACAGCTGGGAATCAGCAGGGCGTGGTACCGGGCACCTGGCGGGAGACCACAGCCCAGTCAGTCACAGACAGCGAGGTCGCCAGCTGGGGCCAGGCCCTACACGGCCACCAGCCCAGCTCCTCTCTGCTCCTGCCAGCCACTGTGTCACAAGGATTGTGTCACTTATCCCCACGTGGGCTAAGGCTCCCGAGGCTCACAAACCACCTCTGTGTGCCTGCTGACTCCCTCCCCCAGACCGAGCTGGAGAACTCTGGCCACAGGACGCAGGACCGGACACGGCCCTGGATGGCCACAGTGCTTCGTGACAAGCCCCTGGATGCTCCAGGAACAGAGTGAGCGAGCACTTTGGGGCCATGACCCCAGCTGGAACCACCCCCCACCCAGACCCCCCAGGCCCCGCACCGTCGATGGACTCGAGCTTGGCGGGGCTGGCGTAGGCCTTGAGGCGGAAGTCCTGCACCCAGCGTGCGTTGCTCTCGTTCACATCGACGAAGTCCATGGTCTTCCCCTGTAGGAGCCCAGCATGAGACGCCCCGCTATTGGCTCAAGAAAACGCTGACAAGGGCTGGGACTGACAGCAGTCCCTCGGGACTAAGGCACCCGACCGCCCAGCCCCTCGGCAAGCCCCGCCACACCCAACCCCCCTCCTGCCCCTGAGTGGCCTCAGTCTCCTGCCTATAAAGCGGAAGCAAGTGTCCCACCCACCTCAGGGGTGGCAGTACAGTGAGAAACACCTGATGGGTCACTTCTGTGACCCTGAGTTCCACACCATCGAGAGCCGAGAAGTCCTCCCAATGGTAGGTCGGTGCCACCCTCACTCACACGTGACCAAAGGTCTCCAAAAATGGGTAACAGAACTAATGGTGCCACCGGGGTCCTGGGTCCTCAGCCCAAGCTGGCCCCCGGCTCCTCCCAGGGGGTGGAGCACTCTCCTGGAGAAGAGGGTGGCTGGACTTACCCCGGGGGTGGCCACCTGCAGATTGAAGGCGGCGCTGGCCAGTGTGAAGCACTGGAGGAAGGACCGGGCCGACACGCCTGCGAGAAGATGTGGCCCGATGGGTGCAGGGCTCCTCGGGCCCCGGACCACCCTGGGGAGCAGCCCCTCACCCCATCTCACCCTGGGGCCCACCCCTCACATGGCTGGGGTAGCAGCCCTAGTCCCCCGGCCCCCCGAGGAGGGCTGTCTCCCCAGCCTGACCACTAAAGACCTTTCCAGAAGGCAAACCCACGCATGAGGTTCCCTGACACTCTGCTTGTCTACGCACCGAACCACAGGGGCGGAGCACCAGTCCCACCCCCAGTCCCACCCCCGAATGCAGCCACAGAGGAGCGGCGGTGAGCCAGGCCTGTG
>RJWK010061090.1:0-13157 GCA_004363435.1 Platanista minor | reverse complement strand
CCTGTAAATAACAGTTTGCATCTGCCAACCCCAGACTCCCAGGCCATCCCTCCCCCATGCCCCTTCTCCTTGGCAACCACAAATCTGTTCTCTATATCTGGAAAGAGGACACTATTAATAATTATGCCAGGAAAACGGGTGCACACAAGGACTGCTATTCATAGGTAAAGCTGGATACATGTCCTCCTATCTACTGAGCACTTACTGTGACTTATGTGTCCGTCCCTCTCGGCTAGGACACAGAGCCTCATCTGAGAATAAGAAAGGGTCCTTGTGGAAGACAAATCACCTCAATACAATGCGATTAGGGCTATGGCGAATAACAGAGAGAACAAGCCAGGCAGTCCTTTTGTCTTCACAGGCTATTTATGAAGAATGATGTTTTGTAATTAAGGCAGCAGCCTATTTTCAGACCTAGTAATATCCTCCACCCAATCCTTTTTCCTTTTCTCAGTGCATCTTGTTTGATTCAGACACCACATATTGATAAACATTTATGCTTTATCAGTTTTAGATTGTTGTTATATCACTGTATTAGCTTCCTAGAATGGTCATAACAAATTAGTACAAACTCAGGGGTTGAAAATAACAGAAATTTATTCTCTTATCATTCTGGAGGCTGGAGTCCGAAATCAAGGTGCCAGTAGGGGTGGCTCCTAGGAGCCTATGAGGGAAAGATCTTTCCACGCTTCTCTGCTAGCTTCTGGTGATTGCAGACAGTCCCTGGTGTTCCTGTGCTTGTACATATCTCCAGTCTCTGCCTCCATCTTCACAACTCCTTCTTCTCTACGGGTCTCCTGTGTCCTCTCCTCTACTTAAAAGGACTCCAGTCATAGGAGTCAAGGCCCAGCCTAAATCCAGCATGATTACATCTTGAGATCTTTAACTAATTACATCTACAAATTTCCCCAAAGGTCACATTCTGAGGTTCCGGATGAATCTTTAGGAGACACTATTCAATCCACTGCACTTGCCTAAAATACAAAAAAAAAAAAAAAAGAAAAGAGAGGGAGAGACAGAGAGAGAGAGAGAGACAGAGAGATGTAATTCTAAAGTATAAGGGAAAAAAACTTTTCTAAATGAGACTTTTGAATTTCTTGGTACTTTATCCTGGATCTGAGGAAAAGAAGTGTATTGGAGGTGGAATTGCTTTAAAAAGCACTCGGTTGGAAAAAGGAGATGGGTCAGAGGCTAAAAGTCACAGAAAGGAAAATGTCAACCCTAGAGGTGGTGGCTTCTTGGGAGGACAGTTACTTATTGGAACACCCACCAAGCCTGTTGGATAGTTTACTGTGAAAATGTAAATAAGAATGGCAGTGTCTCTGAAGCATTTAAAAATGCTTACCCAACTTTTATTATTATTATTGGGTTTGTGCTGAAACTACGAACTTTAACAATTGTGTTAGATGCATAATAGAAAATGGATTAGTACCAGTTAGTATTTCACTAAGTCAGCCCCCAATCCTTCCAGTGGCAAATGATTTAGAGTAAGTTATTGGCATGATTTAACCCTAATCAGTGCTTGAGAAGCAAGTAGCTATATTTTAATATTTAATAATATACTTAAAGATATAACTATACAAACCTCCTAGATTATTGCCCTTTGTTCAGCATGATTCTTTGGAAAAAAATTTTTCTTGGAGTTTATGAGAAGTCCTTCTAGAAGAGGAAATAGATTAACAACAGGCCTGGAACAATGTGTACAAATTACAAAGTGACAGCATACAGCAACATTTTTAAAACTTCTAATTACTACAAGCACTTCCAATCAAGGAAGCATTGGGGCAGAAAGCAGATGGGCACCCACTGGGGATGCTAGAGTATGGAGACTCTTGGGATCCCTTCCATCTCTCAGATTCCATGATGTGCTTGAGCTATGGAGAAGTGAACACTGTGGAGGATGCCAGCAGGCCCAAGTGAAGGAGAGTGAGGCAACTGACTTAGAAACCTGGAGGGAAATGCTCCAAGATCTTGGAAATCCATACCCCAGGCCAAGAGGTGGGCCAGGTAACCATAAGGCAGAGTAATGGAATAGAAGTATACCAGCTTTCCAGGCAGGTAGATCTGGATCCTGTAGGTGGGTGTGTCTCCATTCCTTCATATACAGTCATTAAAATTCAAATGAGACTAAATATGCAAATTACCTGAATATTAGATGCATGACAAATGGTAGCTGGTATTAAAAACTAGGAAAGAGAAAAGAAATTGTTGCATAAATGGCAAAAATTGTAATCATCAATTAAAACTATTTACATAAGATGTATAAGCTTTTAATACTTATGAGCGTATCTTTTATCATAAAGAGGAACTGTATTAACATAAATGATTACCGTAACATGGGAGTTATTTGCACATATCACTGTGGCAGCCCCACCCTACTGATGTACTATACATGAAAATATGTGCTGCTGATGTGGGTACTGAGAAATCAGGTTATCACTGGCCCTTCCTCCTCCATGTCACTTCCCAAACAAGACAGTATCTCATGTGCATTGTGTGTTAAAGAGAATATTTTTTTTCTTTCTTTGGAAGAATGAAATACTTAGAAAAATAATTTTTTTAATTATCAGGATGCTCTCATTAGTACTGAGTTGTGTTTGCTGGAGTGGGTCAAAAATCAGCTTTCTTGCTGCAAGGGTTTACTGAAACTATATGAAATTGATGTTTGATTATCAAGGAATTCAACTACCTTAGGCTCTTTAAAAATAGCATAACGTTCAGTGACTTGAAGAGGGCTGGTTTTGATAGATTACTGTTGTTGGGAGACAATTCTCCATGGATCTCAAGCCTGCTACATGTTCTCTCAACCACTCTGCACATCTTGCAAACAGAGGCACTGACTGCCTTTTGTTACACACTATCTTTTCAAGGATGTTTGTGTAGAGAACAACCTTGACAGATAGAGACTGTGTTTCCCACTGGAGCAAAGGACAGGCATATCTGCTGCCCAGTGTAATGAATATAAGGTCTCTCTTTGGAGCAAAGAATAGGCATGTTTACTGCCCCGTTACAGAAGATTCCGGTCGGAGTTCTCCTGGGACACAACCTGCTGGATGCGCAGGTATCATCTGGTCTTTTCCTATTGCCCTTTGGAAGTTGGGGCTTAGGGAGCCGGTGCAAACCATGCTAACATCCTGGCGACAATAGTTGCTGTGAATAACCAACTGTCCTTCGTTTCTGACCCAGGAGGCTTGTGTCCTTCTACCATCATCCATTAAGCTGTAGCAGGTGAACTGGTTAGCTTGCGGGTAGGTAAAATCTCAGAGCCTTTTGCCATGCTTGACACAAACCTGAAACTTTCATGTGATCACTAACAGAAGAAACTAAGGAAAGGTACATAGTCCTAATAAAGTGAGTGGGAACCTTGGGAAGTTCTTTTATCTATTTTGCTAAGTTCACATTGAGAGAAATGTCTCGATTTTTTTCTCTGTCTTGAATGCTGAAGGCCCTGGAAGAGGGCCAGGAAGAAAGCGAATTTTATTGTGAAGGGAGAAAGCTTTGTTACAAAGAGCTCTGCATTTGGAACTGGAAATTTTAGGTCCTTGGATTCAAATTCTAGCTCTGCTAGTAGGACCTTGGACAAGTCACTGACCCTCTCAGAGGCTGAGCGAGGTCGTCTTTAACGTTCCCTTGCAAGTCGTAAAGTCTATAATAATCTACTCTGAAAGCTGTCATGATTCCCTTAAAAGAAATTTCAGCCTTGTGGAAAGCTATGCCCCAATTAGTATCCAACCTAAATTGTTAGAGTGTCTGCATTGCATCTCAGACTTTGCTCCTTACAAACTGCCAGTTACTAGGAACCCTTTTGGTAATCTGAAAATAATCCATGCCTTCAATATGAAGCCATGTACAGAGTTAGGTGCAAAACTGCCCCAGCAATCTAGCTGCAATCTAGCAATCTAGCTGAGATTTGCAGAAAAGCCTTCATTTTTGAAGGGTAGCAAAGTTCGCTGGTTAAGAGTACACATTCTGGGGCTTCCCTGGTGGCGCAGTGGTTGAGAGTCCGCCTGCCAATGCAGGGGACACGGGCGTGCCCCGGTCCGGGAGGGCCGGTGAGCCGTGGCCGCTGAACCTGCGCGTCCGGAGCCTGTGCTCCGCAACGGGAGAGGCCACAACAGTGAGAGGCCCGCGTACCGCAAAAAATAAATAAATAATAAAAATAAAGAGTACATATTCTGAAGGCAATCTACAGGGCTTCCTAACTTGCCCTGCCCCTTACTAGCTGGGCAACGTTACATAAATTACCTAACCTCTCTGTGCTAATGTCCTCATGTATAAAATGGAGATAATTATCATACCTACCTCACATAAAGCAATAAGAACAGGTCTTTATACAAAGTTATTGCTGAACCATTATTAATTATTTTCATGAGATCATACATATTCCAGGAAATAATTTATCCAAAATGTTCAGGGAAACAGAGGCACAAATCAACAGTTCTACCATCGTAGACCATTGATTCACTGATCTGTTTCTCAAAAGCTGATTAGCCTAAGGGGAGGAAGAAATAAACATTTTCTGCAGCCCCATCTGTTGGGCGGGGGAACGGGTGCTACTCAAGTCCGACTCACTTTCTCAGCCACTTTGCAGAAGTAAAGATGAGGTAAAATCTGGGGGATCTTACACAGTAGCAAGAACAAAATCCTTACAATAAGCTTACAAGAGCCTTTCCTTTTTCATCTAAAACTTATTCACTGAGGTTTTTCAGAGTAGTAGAGTGGGGCTGCCGCTCTCTTGTGGTTCTGTCGTGCATTACGCCTTTAGGGTCACAGAATATGGGGTATTAAAACCATAGTAGTGATGACTAGCATGGCAGTTTGCCAAGCTCTTTCAAGTGTTTCGCATTCGAGCCTCACAAAAACGCTGTGGGGCATGAGGTAGGAGGAGCGAGTGATTTGAAGTCAGAATTCAACTGTTTGGTAATTCACTAAAAATATACTAAGTACCCACCGAGTACCAGGCACTGAGCAGATCTCCCAGTGGCCTCAGCTTTTTGGCTCTTTGGCACTTACCAGTTAAGCTTCATCAAAAGCAAGCCCATTCTTGTTTCTAACTTTTTTTTTTTTTTTTTTTGGTTAAGAGGGGAATGAGTGTTGGGTGGTATAAGCATAGGTGGGCCAGGAGAGTTCTGTAGCATTCTGGTTATGGTGCTTTCCTGCTGGACTTTATACTTGCAGTCTGAGGGGTTAAAGATGCATAACTCAGTGACTAATTCACATTCTAGCATGCCTAGAGCAGACCAGTAAAGAGTAAGTGGGACAATCTGTAAAGTCGTGTGTGTATAAAAATTATATATTTTTAAAAGCCAGAGGAGTGTTTGACTTCCTAGAAGCTGGGATTTTTCTGCAACAAGGTATCAGGTGAGGTGACATTTCCTATTAACTCATAAATTCAAAGAAATCAAAACTACAGTAAATAATATTTAGACTAATGATAACTAGAACGTTACACCTAAAACACATAAGGGACAATAATAGCTATAAGCAAATAAATAAATGGAGAATTGGCTCTAAAATGAAAGTCACATGTATCTTGAAAATACCTGTAATCACTCATGGAGTATATTGATCATACTGATTTTTTAAAACAAATAATGCATTTCATTTCTTTGTCAATGGTTGAGAAAATTTTAAAATCATTCATGTGCTCTCTCCCTGAGTTTTGGAACTCCTGCAGACAGTGTTCTGACTTGACTGCATCTTCTGTGTAAGTCATAGGATTCGTATTACTGAGGAATATCCATTCAAGGGTGCTCAGTTAATTTAACAAACTTTAAATGTATGCATGAAATGATTTCATTGTACTCTTAAATACTGTTATTATTAAACAAGAAGAGATGAAAAATTAGCCAATATATGGAATTCTTAAAGCAGCAACAAAACAGTCTTAAGACAAGGAGGAATAAGAAAGCAATCAAGCTAAAGAGTGATATTAATGAATTAGAAAACAGAAAATCAGTTGGATTAATAAATCCAAGCAGTGACTTTTGAATAACAGAATAAAATGGAAAAATCCCTAGAACTTACCAATCAACTAGAATGTAAGCTCCATGAGGGTACAGCCCCTGATGTATAATGGCACATAACAAATGCTGTTTAAATGAATGAAAATGTTAAGAAAATAGGAGACTGGAAAACAATTTGGCTTTTTTTTTTTTTTTTTTTTTGGTGTGTGTGTGTGTGTGTGTGTGTATATAATATTGACATTTGCTTATTCTTTGCACAAGTAGAGGAGAGAGAGAGAGAGGGACCCAGCAGAATATTTAAGGGCCAAGACTAATGGTGGCATATATCACTCCTGCCCATATTCTAGGGGCCAGAGCTGGTATTTGACTCCTTCCAAAAGCAGTCGGGGCTGGGAAAAGCAGTCTTCCTGGCCCCAGGCAGAAAATGTAATAATTTGGTTTCTCTGCAACAGACAAGGCCTGGAGTTTATCTTCTCTCCCTCTCAATGCTAAACATGGTCTGTCTGGCTATTGGGCCTTTACATTCCATGTTGTTTGCATCTCTCTTAGCTTATCTTTTCCAACCAGGCGGTAAGATCCAGAAGAGAAATCATGGCTTAAAATTCTTATCCTAAAGCACACCCAGCACGGGGCCCTGTGTGCTCAGAAATTCCTTACTCCTACTTAGTGCATTTCAATTTACAGGGTATCTTCACAGACTTATGTCATTGTGGATTGCTGAAGTGGAGGGCCACTATTTCTGACTTTATGGTATACAAATGTTTGGATAAGTTGCAGAAGGTTGAGCAAAGCCAATGTTTTCATTCCAAGCAGTTCAGCCAGGCCCACGTAGATAGACCCTCTCTCTTTCACTACTAAAATAAACTCTGTTGGGTGCTGCTGTATTTTTCTTTTATTACTGTTGGCATTTTATGTGAATGTGTCTCATAAGTGAGACAGCAGTTTCCTCTTTTTGTGTGCTATCTTTTCTGTTTTGTATCAGGGTTATACTCATTGGCAATGAATGACCCCAGATGGCAGAGCCCTGCACGGGAGTCCCCATCTATGAGTCTCTGATTGGAGGGCAGCTGTCAGGGGAGCTGCCAGACCCAAATTATATACTGGGAAGCCACAGAAATGTGGGGACTTTTGTTACAGCAGCAAGCATTGCTTTTTCCAACTCATACATCCTCCTCATCTCAGGTCCTGCCAACACCCTAGGTGACTTCTATGGCCACATGGATGACCTCCAAGCCTCAGCCTCACAGTTCTTCCTAACCTCATTAGCCTTCATGACCTCATTTCCTCTACTGCCATTTAGCTACGATCCTGAGCTTGTTATCCCCTAGAGCTGCTATTCCTCAACAACTACAAATTCTAACAGACACTCCCTTCCACAACTTCCTTTCCTTGCACTATAGCCGCTGCCTTGCTCTTCAATACCCTCAAGAGCTCTTCTCCACTTCTCTGCCCTTCCTGCCTTCACTTCCTTTCCTGACCACATGTATTAGTCTACTAGGGCAGCCATAACAAAAACTGTAGGCCAGGTGGCTTAAACAACAGAAGTTTATTTTCTCGCAGTTCTGAGGGCTGGAAGTCCAAGGTCAAGGTTTTGGCTGATTAGGTTTCTGGTGAGAGCTCTCCTTCTGGCTTGTGGACGGCTGCCTTCTCATGTGTCCTCACATGGCCTTTCCTTGATGTGTGTGCATGGAGAGACAGCTCTCTGGTGTGTTTTTGTTTTTGTTTTTTTTAATTTATTTAGTTTTATTTTTGGCTGCGTTGGGTCTTCACTGCTGCACGCAGGCTTTCTCTAGTTGTGGCGAGCAGGGTTACTCTTCGTTGTGGTATGCAGGCTTCTCATTTTGCTGGCCTCTCTTGTTGCAGAGCATGGGCTCTAGGCACATAGGCTTAAGTAGTTGTGGCACACGGGCTCAGTAGTTGTGGCTCTCAGGCTCTAGAGTGCAGGCTCAGTAGTTGTGGAGCACGGGCTTAGCTGCTCCTCGGCATGTGGGATCTTCCCGGACCAGGGCTTGAACCCATGTTCCCTGCATTGGCAAGCAGATTCTTAACCACTGCACCACCAGGGAAGTCTGCTGGTGTCTCTTTCAGTAAGGACACTAATCGTATCAGATAAGGGCCCCACACTTATGACTTCAGCACACCTTAATTACTTTATCAGAGTCTCTGTCTCCAAATACAGCCACATGGGCATTGGGGCTTCAACATATGAGTTTGGAGGGAGGGGGCACAAACATTAAGGTCATAACACCACCTTGTTATCAATAATCCATAAGCTCAGTTACTCCCAAGCTAACTACCACCCTGAATTCCCTTGACCACTTGTCCTTCCATCCCACCAGTTTGGAGAAACTAAACATAGATCAATCCCAGGGCCCACTTTCTCTGCTCCTACACCTACCCTGCTGGGGAAAAAAAAAAAAAAAAATCACACAAAAGTGTAGACACGTTGTTGTCTTCAACTTGAAAACCCTACATTTCCCTAGTTATATCTATATCTTATTTTCCATGAAGGGGTCCAGAGTATGCCACTGGGGCGTAAAAATTATTTTGAGCTGAAGGCATTTGAGAATCAGCAGTTGCAGGAAGAGATTTTTTTCTGAACTCCCCTTATCTGCCTGAAAGTAGAGCCTCCCCGAAGAAGTCAATTGTCATAAATCCCTTTCCCAGGAGTTTCACAGTCAGACAAGATTGACTCCTAGCACTGGAGAAGAGAAATTTGGCACCGGGATAAGAGAACACCTAAGTAGGTATTGTCATAAAACTATCATATCTGCCATTTAGCCTCCTAAGGGCTCATTTATTTTCCCTAAAATTATTTGTTTTCCTTTCTCCTTCTCCCCTTCCCTTATCAAGATGGTATATAAGCCCCAAATTCTAACCACCTCCCTAAGTCACATTTTTTTCTGGGAACGTCCTTGTATGTATGTGAATAAAAATCTGTGTTTTCTCTGTGTTTTGTCAGCTGAATTCACAGGACTCCATGAATGAACCTAAGAGGGTAGAGGAAGTTTTTCCTCCCTGACACCCACAATGACTATTTCAAATCTTCTCTACTTTCTTTAAGTTCCTCCCCAGTCTGTCACTTCCCCTCACCCTCATCAAATGACTTCCTTCCCTACTTCACATAGAAATTGAGACCTTCAGGCAAATATTTCCCCAACTTCCTACCCAGTCCTCCAAATCTTTTCTTTTTTCCCTTCCCTCTTCAGTGAATTGGATTGATGTCCCTTCGGTCCACCCCCCCCCCCCCATGCATTCATTGCCTCCCTCCCTCCCTTCCTTGCTTCCTGATGTCTTATGCCTTTGCTTTGCTGTCTTTATGCCTTATCTTAGCTAGATCTTCAGTCTCTCCTCTACTGGCTTTTCTACTCCAGCATTTAAATATGCCCATGCCTTCTGAATTTCTTGATTCTAGCCCTCTCTTGATTCCACAATCCCTCTGCATAGCTCAGGCTCTATCTTTTGTGTTCCTTCCCTCACATCCAAACTTCTTGAAAGAGATGTCTGCACTTCCTTATTCCTTATGCATTCCTCAACCCACTGCCATATGCCTTCCTCCTCTGCTTTACTTCTGCCAAGGTCACCTGTTTCTAAATCCAGTGAACATTCACAGGCTTGCTCTTCCTTGATCTCTCTAATGTACTTGGCCCTGCTAGAAACACCTCCTTTTCCTCATTTGGCATCACTGATACCATCCTTCTCTGCTTTGGCTCTTGCTTCTTTGGCTCCTCCTTTTCTGGCTCTTATTCTTCCAACTACTCAGATATTTTCTCCTCTGTTCCATCCTCTTCTCTTCTCTTGCTAAATATTCTCTGATATGTTTCATCTACTCCCATGGCTTGAACTACTAACTAAATGTGGACTCATCACCAAAATCTAAATATATGTCTCAGCTCTTTCTTCTGAGCTTTAGGCATCTTCATTCATCTTTGTACCAGACATTTCTTCTGTAGCCCTACAGGCTACTCAAACTCAACCTGTCCAAAACAAAACTCATTTTCTTCTTCCTCAAATATATCCCCCATCTTGGAGATTGGCACCATCCTTTACTGTACCACCCAAGCTATAAATCAGAAAGTAAATCTGATGCTCTCTTCAACCTTCCTCTATCTAATCAGGCATCAGTCTTGTCAATCCTAGCATCTTAACATCTCCCAACCATAGCCCCTCTTCCATCTCCATCACCATATCTCAGTTCAGGCCTTTATCATCTCTTCCTTGGATTATTCTTATAGTCCCCTAACTAATCTGTTACTCCCTCCTCATTGCAGTCAGAAAGCTCTTTCTAAATTATGCAGGGGAAGAAAAATTGTTTTCCCTCTACCCATCTGAGGTTCATATACTGCAAATTCGACTAACAAAAGCAGATGAATAAGAGAAAAACAAACAGAAGTGTATCAACATGGGCATCATGCATACACATGGGAGTTCTCAGTGATGAGTAACTCAAAGGGGTAGTTAGAACTTGGGCTTATATAGCTTCTTAACAAAAGAACAATACATTTTTAGAGAAGTCACAAGACAAAGGTAAAGGACTTCAGGTTTCTAAGGCAGCAAATTGTGGGAAGGTAAATATATGGGAGAACTAATAGAAGACAAGGGCTAGTTAATAAAGTTTGTTATATAGATTCCTCTGGTGCTGTCTCTGGGCTAATAAGAGTTAGAGTTGTCTCCAGTGATTTACTTCTGTCCTTCCTGGTAAAGAGGGGAGGGGGGAACACCTTTATAAATTTATGTTCTGCTTTAGGTAAATAGGAGGAAAGTAGAGAGCTTTTCTGATACCTGCTTCTTCTCAATTGCCTTCAGCACAAAATAATCCTTACACCAAAGTGGCATTTTTGGGGTGGCATATCCTGCTACCCTTCAGTTACACATCTGTTCATATCAGTGCAGTTGCTGAAATTCACAGATTGACCTCATGGCTTCAGAATAAGGTTGAAATGACTTGGGGTGGGACATAGGACCCTTCATGATCTGACTTCTGCTTACCTTTCTAGCTTCCCCTTTGCGGGGTTCCTACCTCTACCCATCCTCAACTATAGCTCTGGCGAAACCAAACTACTGGTACTGAATGTATCAAATTCTCTCTAATCTCTCAGCCTTCACACATGCTACTCCCAACTGGACTGGAATCCCTTCCCTCCAACTCTGTTTCACCTTACAACTCATTCTCCAAGGATTGTTTTGGGGTATTATAGCCTCAGGAAAACTCTTCTGGACACTCAGTACTACCACCCTTCTTTGTTCTCCTATAATGCTTTGTGCATATCTTTATTATTACCTTTAGGTGAGCTGGAAATGACTTGTCTGTCTAATTTCAATCAGTGAAATCCTGAAAATTATGCCTCTTGAATCTCTTTAAAAACCTGTCCTACTTTTGCTACCGGGCCACTGTAAAGCCCCCTATTGGTTTCCCTGTTTCCATTCCCCCCTTCTCCACACCCAACCCATCTCAGCATCATTACCAGAAGGATCTTTTTCAGATGCAGATTTAATTAATATGCCTTCTCTGCTTCAAAGGGATCTTTCAAGGAGGGCTTAAATCAGAAATGGTTCAGAAAATGTTACTTTCACAAATGAATGAATGAAGTCAAAGACGGCTTCATAGAAGTGGGACTTTGCTAAAACATTTTAGGATTAATAGACTATCAATCAGTGGAAAATACCAGGGAGAATATTCTAGGTGCCTCTTTTAATGACCCTAAAGACGCCAGATTTGAATGCATTGTTGAGAGAGAAGAACTGTGGGAATTAATACTGAAAAAATTGCCTGGAGACAATCTAAGGAGACTTTTGAGTACAATCCTAAAGGGTTGCACCATTAAATGTGTTTTATGCAAGACAAAATTAGGTTCTGCATCTAATTTCCCTGTTTCAGACTGATACAGTTTAGGAAACTTAAATGGGAAGTGAAAGGAATTATTTTCAATTATCATTATTAGGTGACAGGTCATATTATTGATCCCAAAAGACTGACTGAAATCTCAATGTTATGGCAATGCCACCCCACTCTCTGCCAGAAAAGAAGCCAAGAGATGTGTTGGGAGGGAAAGAGCTGAGGGGGCAGATCGAAATCATTTTAAGAGCTGCATTTTTAATGTTCTGCTATGAAAATTACCGAGATATAGACTGACCTAGGAAACATTGTTTAAAAGAAAACTATCAATTACTGTCATATTTAACCAAAGCCAGTGCCTGTTTCAATGCTTAATTTTTTAAAATGTGTATCAATGCTATTATAAGATAATCATATTCTTATATGAGAATCTAACCAATAAGAATAGGAAAAATTAGGGGGGAATATGCCATTATTTAAAAAGAAAATTGTATGCTACAAAAATTTTGTCTCCAGAGAATATGATAGGCTATTTAAGAGGATGCTCCATTGTAAAAGCTTGGTTATCAAATTCAGATGCTTCAGGGAAGGACTCTTCTTTTGCACCACAAAATAAATAGTTTGCATTAGGGAAAGGTTGCCCTCAAAGGTCTGAATCATCTTTGACTGGCTAATAATTAAGCCAGTGATTTTTAATTTTTAAAACTACTTTGAGACTGGGAAAGGTTGAATTAATGTAGATTCTGTTATTATTCTTAAATGCTTTTAAACAATGAATTGAGAATAGCAATGCCTGGATTAGATTTCCAGACCTACAATGATTGAAGAACTTCCACTGCATTATGTCAGTTAGTCAACAAATACATATTGCTGCTAAAAACAAACAAACAAACAAACAAAAAATGAGTACAATGTGCTGATGAGCTACATGTTTTGTAAACCGAGTTTAAGTCATATAATTATTTCTCAGGAACATAATAAATATTAGCTATCATGATTTTGAATGCGGGTTGTGACAATATTGTGGGATATTTTATGACACTTAAAGGAATATTTAAGGCTAGTGAAAGGGAGGTCTGTTGAATTGAATGTAAGTATCTTCCTCCTGCCCTCTATTAGGACATTTACTGATAAGGCAGCAGGCTTAGGAACAACATGAAAGGTGATCTCTACTGGTTACATTCCATTTAAGAAAGACTGGTGGTCAGACACAAAAAAGAATGAAATACATAATGCCCTTTGCAGCAACATAGGTGGACCTAGAGATTATCATACTAAGTGGACTAAGTCAGACAGAGAAAGACAAATACCATATGATATCACTTATACGTGGAATCTAAAGTATGACATAAATG
>RJWK010061089.1:0-13158 GCA_004363435.1 Platanista minor | reverse complement strand
TATGTCCATGCCACTCTCTCACTTTATCACAGCTTACCCCTCCCCCTCCCCATATCCTCAAGTCCATTCTCTAGTAGGTCTGTGTCTTTATTCCCGTCTTGCCCCTAGGTTCTTCGTGACATTTCATTTTATCTTAGATTCCATATATATGTGTTAGCATACGGTATTCGTCTTTCTCTTTCTGACTTACTTCACTCTGTAGGTCCATCTACCTCACTACAAATAACTCCATTTTGTTTCTTTTTATGGCTGAGTAATATTCCATTGTATATATGTGCCCCATCTTCTTTATCCATTCATCCGATGATGGACACTTAGGTTGGTTCCATCTCCTGGCTATTGTAAATAGAGCTGCAATGAACATTTTGGTACATGACTCTTTTTGAATTATGGTTTTCTCAGGGTATAGGTCCAGTGGTGGGATTGCTGGGTCATATGGTTAGAGTGGGATATTTAAGTATCCAACTATTAGTGTAGAGGATATATTTCTCCCTTCAGTTCTATTAATTTTTGCTTCATATATTTTGATGGTCTCTTATTAAGTGTATAAATGTTTATAGTTGTTAAATCTTCTTGCTGTGTTGAACGTTTTATATACAAGGTCCTTCTTTGTCTATTGTAAACTCATTTGATTTAAAGTCTATTTTGCCTAATATTATTACAGCCCATTCTTGCTCTCTTTCGTTTCTTATTTTCATGGAATATCTTTTTCTGTGCTTTCACTTTCAAGCTCTTTGCATCTTTGGATCTGAAGTGAGTCTCTTGTAGACAGCATATAGTTGTGTCATGTTTTTAAAATCCATTCTGCCAATCTCTGTCTTTTGATTGGAGAATTTAATCTGTTTACAGTTAAAGTAATTACTGATAAATAGGAGCTTACTTTGGTTATTTTGCTATTTGTTTTCCATATACCTCATAGATTTTCTGTCCCTCATTTCTTGCATTACTCTCTTCTTTTGTGTTCAGTGCTTTTTTATTTTTTTGGTAGCAAAACATCTTAATTCCATCTCATTTTCTTTTGTGTATACTCTATAGCTTTTTTCTTTATGGCTATCGTGGCAATTACATTTAACATCATAAAGTTATAACACTGTAATTGAATTTATACCAGCTTAATTCAGTAACATAAAAAAAATCTGCTCCTCTACAGCTCTGACCTCATTCATTTCAGTTATTGATGTCACAAAATCGCACCTTTTTGCATCTTCTGTCCAAAAAGAGACTAATCATTGTTTTTTATGCATAGTCTCTTAAGCCGTGTAGAAAACAAAAGTGAAGTTACAAACCAAAGTTACAATAATACTAGTTTTTATAAAATTGCTCATGTATTTACCTTTACCAGAGATCTTCATTTCTTCATACAACTTCAAGTTACATCTAGTGTCCTGAAGCCTGAAGGACTCCCTTTATCATTTCTTTCAGGGCCAGTCTAGAGGTAACAAATTCTCTCACCTCTTATTTATCTGGGAATGCTTTAATTTCCCCCTCATTTTTGAAGAACAGTTTTGTTGGATACAGGATTCTTAGTTGACGGTTTGTTTCCTTCAGCACTTTGAACACATCCACTCACTATCTTCTGGCCTCCAAAGTTTCTGGTGAAAAATCGGCTGATAATATCATTGGGGATCTTTGCATGTGATGAGTTGGTTCTCTCTGGCTGCTTTCAAGATTCTCCCTTTGCCTTTTGCTTTTAAAAGTTTGATTATAAAGTACATGTGGGTCTCTTTGCATTTATCTTTCCAGGAGTTTGTTGAGCTTCTTGGGTGTTTGTACTCATGTCTTTCATCACATTTGGGAAGGTTTTGGTCATTATTTCTTCAAATAATCTTGCTGCCCCTCCCCCTCTTTCTCCTCCTCTGGGCCTCCCACAATGTAAACACTGATCATTCTTCATGGCGCCCCTCAGGTCCCATAGGCTCTGTTCACTTTCTTTGATCTTTTTCTTTCTGTTCCTCAGATTCAATCATTTCAATGGCTCTACCTTCAGGTTCGTTGATTCTTTCTTCTTTTTGTCAAATCTGCTTTTGAATCACTCTAGTGAATTTTTCACTTTGGTTATTGCGGTTTTCAGCCCCAGGATTTATTTTTGGTTCCTTTTTAATATTTTCTATCTGTTGATATTTCCAGTTTGTTCATAGGTCATTTTCTTGACTGTGTGCATGTCTTCTCTTAGTTCTTTGAGCATTTTTCAGACAGCTGCTTTGTAGTCTTTGTCTAGTAAATCCACCATATGGTCTTTCTCAGGGACATTTTCTGCTGACTAATTTTTTCCTTTGAACGGACCATATTGGTTTTGTTTTTCGGCATGGCTTGTGACTTTTTTGGTTGAAAACTGGACATTGGAATCTTATAATGTGGTAACTCTAGAGATCCAATTCCCCCCCTTCCCCAGGGTTTGTTGTTTGTTGTTGTTGCAGTTATGGGCTGTCTCTCTGCCAGGGATCAGCCTGAGGTGTAAACTAAAGGTCTTCTCAGGTCTTTTCTGAGCTTATATTTTTCCCTGGGCTTGCTCAATGACTTTATAAAATTTTCCCTGATACGTGGTTGCTTTTGGATATCCTAATCCTTAAATGTCTAGCTCCCAAAAAGGGAAAAGAGAAAAATGAATGGAAGAAGGTCTCCAGGCCATTAAATCCCCTTGAAGTCACTTTGGCCAGATAGGGAAGGGCTTGCAACAGTGCCTGCCTACTTCTCTGTCTGAATCTCCACAATCAGAGATGACAACTCATGATCAGAGCAAATTCTTATCATTTGGAGAACAGGGTCCTTAGTGCCCACGAGCTCCCACAAGCTGTGTGTAAGTTGCTCCTGGTGTCATTTTTTTTTTTTTTTTTTTTTTTTGGCGGTTTTTGCGGTACCCGGGCCTCTCACTGTTGTGGCCTCTCCCGTTGCGGAGCACAGGCTCTGGACGTGCAGGCTCAGTGGCCATGTCTCACGCTCCGCGGCATGTGGGATCTTCCCAGACCAGGACACAAACCCGTGTCCCCTGCATCGGCAGGTGGACTCTCAACCACTGTGCCACCAGGGAAGCCCAGCTGCTCCTGGAATGTTGCACAGCTGCTTCTTCTGGGGTTGGAGGTTGGAGGACGGGTGTCTGCTACTGTGCTTAGAGGTGAAATTGACCAAAATTAACCACGATTCACTGTTCAAGTCTTTCCCTGGAAGTTGCAAACCTTCAGTAGTCTCTTGTTATAGACTGAAATATGTTCTCCCCAAATTCATATGTTGAAGTCCTAACCCTCTTTGTGACTGTCTTTGGAGACAGGCTTTTTAGGGAAATAATTAAAGTTAAATGAGGTCATAAGGATATGGCCTTAATCCAATAGGACTAGTGTCCTTATAGGAAGAGAAAGAGACACAAGGGTTCTCTATCTCCTCTCCCCTCCCTGCACAGAGAAGAGGCCACATGAGAAGAGCCATCTGCAAGCCAGAAAGAACAGTCTCACCAGAAACCAGACCTGATGGCAACTGGATCTAGGACTTCTAGCCTCATAACTGTGAGGAAATAATTTTCTCTTGTTTAAGCGACCAACTCTGTGGTATTCTGTTATGGCAGCCCAAGCTGACTAATACACCTCCAGAATTCCAAATAGTTACATCAGACAGATTCTGCCAATGCAGTTGTTGTCAAGGTGGGGAGATGGATTCCTGGTGCTTCCTGCCCCACCATCTTCCCTCTAGGAAGAACTTTTCAACAGACTGGAAAGATTCCTGTTTGTCTTCAGCAGAAGCCACATGTTACCTGGGGCACACCCTTGTGAGTTTTCTGATTCTGTGCAGTTTGCACCTTGCATTGAATTTGAGCTATTTTACAACTCTGTAAATTGTAGGTAACTGCAGCAAAGTAAATGATTCTTATTGCTAGGCATGCAAATAAATTCTGTCTATTGATTTACTCCTTCTATATGTTTTAGGATTCACATATGTTGTATCTCAAGATGTTTTTCTCTATACAAATTATGTTCATTCATTATAAATCAGACTTAACTTTCACTGAATTCCTTGAAAATAAGTATAATCATTTTTCTGAAAACATTTTGTCTAAAATTTTTTTCTTAGAAATGGCTTTATTTTCTTTGCTTTGTATGCAGAGAAACAACCACATTTTTTGGTCAGATGCATTATTATTATTACAAACTCTCACCAGACCTTCTATTTTAAAAAATTATCAGTAATAAATTAACCATAGTAGTTAAGTCTTTGTCATGTATGGATAGTTTTTTATTATACTTTGAGGCTTGCCTGAGGCTCTGTAATAAAGTTTAGACCAGTGATTGTATCTTCAATAAACACTATCTCGCTGACTCATGGAAATGAAGTGTACCAGGTAATTCAGACTACTGACATTTCAAAGAATGGACGCTGTAGGCTTTTGAGCTGACATCGCTTAGACAACTTTTAGACTATGCCAGGAGTCTGAGTCTGGATTTCTAGAACTTTCTAGTTCAGACGCATACGACTTCATGAGAGTAATAGCCCAAGATTCTGCAAAGCAGTAATAATTTCAGAGGACTGAATGAATTAATGAGGGAAATTTTATTGTGGTTATCTCTTTGGTATGTTGTGGGTTTGTTGTAAAGTTCTGCTTTCTAGACATGCAAGTATGTTCCTTCTCTTTCTTCTTAAGCTATCCTTAATCCACAGCAATTCAGTAAATTCCCTTTCTGCAAAGTAAAATAAAACTTTAAAAAATGATACTAGATTTTCTCTGATCTCATGAAATTCAGAAACTTAAGTCTCTTTACTACTCTTGGAAATAGAGTTATTTGCATAGGCTCAGTAAGAAACTGCTTTCCTTTGCATCAGGATACAATTAAACAAACTGATGGTACCATCAAGGTTTATCTGGAGTGTCATATTTGAGAACAATGTTCACTACATCAGGTATGACAAACCACTTTTAAGGTATAAAGTTCTACTGTACTTTTGAAGACAATGTCTGTAAAATCCTTCAAGGAAAACTGACCTGGGGGCTGACTTGAGGGGGCCAGCCTTTCTAGCAGGTCAAGAACCTTAGGATATTTGAGAAGCCTCCAGAAAAGAAGAATTCGTCCACATTTATAGTACTGCAGGGCAAATCTGGTGGAGAGAGTTTCTTGGGCTTGGTCTCCTAGCCTCAGGATAGGAGATAATAGAAGCTCTTACAATCCAATCTGATCCCTTATGCAAACTCCAGATAGAAGGCAGTTGTGGGCGGGATGTTTCAAAGCTCTGCTGGGGAGGCCTGGGGGGTTGTTGGTTCTCTTGCTGCGCCCATGGAGATAACCAAGCCAAACCACATGAAAGCCTTATTTTGTGGTCCAAAATTATCTTTCTTTGAGATTGTTATGATTGCAAAGGAGAGACTCTGTCAGGGGATTTTTAAATGACCAGAAAGATTCCTGGGTGTCCTCCATGGAAAACTTCTGAGTTATCTGATTCCATGTGGTTGGTACCTTTTATCGCCTCTGAGCTAGTTTTCAACTCTGAAACTTGTAGGTAAAGGGCAGCAAAGCAAATTATCCTTGTCTGGTGGAAGGCAGTTCCACCCTCACGGAAACAGGCAGTTCTGTATCTATTTGATTTGTAAATTCACTTCAGGGCCTCTATTTCTGCTCCTGGAACTAGTGTAGTGTCTTATTCCCCAACAAGTTAAATACAATCTTTGAACTGTGTTTCGTTTATATTTGTATGAGAGTAATGTTTTTGCCTTTACAAGAATTATCCATAACAACGACAACTACTTCTCATACTATTATGTAGTCAACATTCCACAAGCGTTTGCTAGATGCTGGGCCCTGGGAATATCGAGCTAGTCCGCTCTCTTCTTCCCAAGGAGCCCGTGATTTAGGAACTGTGGTTGAAGAGGCTGCACAGGGTCTGGGAGTCTGGGGGCGAGTCAGGGTGTGCGCGGTGTTGGAGGGGAGGGGAGTCAGGACACGGCCACCAGGGTGTGGCACGTCAAGGGCTCCCACCAGCCACTTGGAACAGCTGCACGCTTCCTCCTGAGAGACTCTGGCTGCACTGGAAATTGCAGGGACAATGTCTTCGTGCCTCCTCACTGACCGGTGCCCGGGGACATAGGCTGCTGTGATGGCTGATTTTATGGGTCAACTTGTCTGGGCCGCGGGGCCCCCTGTCGTTCAGTTAAACATGACTCTGGTGTGTCTGTGAGGGTGTTTTTGGATGAGGTGAACATCTGAATCAGTGGACTGAGTAAAGCGGACGCTCTCCCCAATGGGGGCAGGTTTCATCCGATCCACTCAAGGCCTGAATAGAACAAAAAGGCTGAGCCTTCTGCTAATCAGAGGGAACTTCTGCCTGGCTGTTTGGAGCTGGAACAAGAGCTTTTCCTGCCTTTGGGATCAAACTGAAAGAACTGGCCGACCGGAGAGCTTGGGCTGTGGCAGCCTTTATAACTGTGTGAATCAACTCCTTATAATAAATCTCTTTATATATAAATATATAAGTATATACATATATATACACACATACATACCTACTACATGCACACATATATATGCACACATACGTGCATACATATATACACACACATACGTGCATACATATATATACACACAAACGTGCATACATATATATATATCCTATTGGTTCTGTGTTTCTGGAGAATCTTAACTAATACAGCTGCCTTGGTCCTGACTGGATGCCTCTTTTCTCTCCTTCCAGTCGCAGAAAATAAACAGCCCTCTTGCTCTTCCATTTGACAACACTGTTTCCTGACTGACTGTGGAATAAACCCAAATGATTTGTCACTAGAACAAACTCAAAATCCCAGGAACAGCTCTGCTCCCAGACCTCATTCACATGTACTTTGGATCTGGCTGAACCATGTTCTGGCGTGCCAAGTCACCGTCTGGTCGCTCCAGGCTAAGTCACACCCTTGGGGTCACCTGTCTGACAAGTGGGGGTGATGGGCCACCACTGACCATCAGAGGAAAGCTGGCACTTGGTGTCACAGCACCAGGCAGAGTGGCAGCAGGGCCCTGCTTCTGTGAACACATTCAATAGCAAATAAAAACTACCCTGACTGGTTGAGAGAGACCGTGGGAGAAAGGAAAATGCTTTGTATTTTAGTACATTAGGGGCACTTTTATCTCGCTTTTCAATCAAGGGGTCCTGCTGTTTCATCTCGCTCTGGGGCAGGTCACAGGGTGTCCTGACGGTCAAGCACACGGGACAGATCAGCCCTTTGCCTCGAATGCCTCTCAGATTATTTGCCCCCTGCCCCCCACCCCAGCTTCCCTTTCATAATTCATTCTTTAGACAAAGTGATGGGCTGTTACTGCAGGTCCACGAGGCAGGAAAGCTTCATGCGTCAGTAACGGTAATGGATATTCCCAGAGCAGATGGCCTGTCGGGGAGAAAAGATTGACAAGAGGAAAAACCAGTGAGGGATGAATGTAGTTCACACAGTAAATCAGCATGGGTGATGCTTGTGAGTCTTACAGGAGAAGAACGACTTCAGAGAAGAGCGATCTTTAGAGGCAGAGTCAGCTAGCTTATCAATCTTTATTGTTGTTGTGGAAATAGCTGAATCCAATTCAAATCTTTCATTTGAACTGGAGTATTACTTAGCCTGTTTTGAATCTAATCAAAGCCTGCACAGTGTTAGCGGAATAACAAAGGTGAAAACGGCTGGTGGTTAGACGTCTAGACAGGGTGCTCCCAGCCCTTCATCCTTCCCCTTTTTGGTCCTCTGTGAGTGCCACGAAGAGCCACATGGAGACCTCAGTGGTCAGTGGGCCAGGGGGCAGCAGGGTCACACCAAGGACCAGGGGTTCCTTCCCTTTCCTGAGTCTGCACTGAATAGAGGGGGTGAGAAGACTCTAAGGGTCCCCTGTGGCCCCACAGTTTAGGAGTGCAGGTGGGAGAGGAGAGAGCACCCAGAGCAGAGGACTCTGGCTGGCAGAACCCTTCACCTCGTCCTGCAGCACGGCAGAAGCTCACGTGTCAGATCTCATTTGGCCCA
The DNA here is from genome assembly GCA_004363435.1 of Platanista minor. Taxonomy (NCBI): domain Eukaryota; kingdom Metazoa; phylum Chordata; class Mammalia; order Artiodactyla; family Platanistidae; genus Platanista; species Platanista minor. The sequence continues at coordinate 5,189 of RJWK010061089.1, read as the reverse complement.
CGAAGCAGGGATGTTATGGCTGCACTTTTCTTCCTTTTAAAGAACCTGGGAAACGGACTTCCCTGGTGGTCCAGGGGCTAAGACTCCACTCGCTCCCAGTGCAGGGGGCCTGGGTTCCACCCCTGGTCAGGAAACTAGATCCTGCATGCTACAGCTAAGATCCTGCATGCCCCAACTAAGACCCAGGGCAGCCAAATAAATAACTATTACTAAATAAATACAATGTTATTTTAAAAAAGAACCTGGGAAAGAAATGTGTGCAGAGTGGAATTTTTGTTGTAGAGAAGAACAGATGTGTCCTGGCTGCTGGCCTGACCAAATCTAACCTGACTATTGACCTGAACCTGCACTGCACACGGACAAGGTGTGCTACCCGGTGCTCATCAGGCTGCTCACTGCAAAGCTCCCAGTGGTGGCTGACGTCCTGGGTCCCGGGAATGGGGTATCTCCCTGCAGGACTTTCTGATGATACACAGGGTGAGTCTGTAGTCAGAGCAGCAACAAAAGTCTCTCCAGAAATTTGGATTCATCCCCATTACCCTGGCTGCTTGTCTGGATTGATCAAGCAGGGCAGGCACCGGACTGCCTTCTTACTGTGGTTCCAGCTGGGGCTGCAGGGCCCCGGGAGCCTGAGCACTTGGCCTTGGCTGGCTCTCCTGCTCTCGCCTGTGCCTGCTGGAGCTCTGGGCGCCCCCCAGGTCCTCCCCGTCACAGCATCCCTGCAGCCCCATAGCTCCCCATCCCGAGGCCATCTGTTCACAGTCCTATCACAATCATGTCATCAGAGCAGACCCAAGGGGCAGGGACAAGGCTGGATTTTGAGACGGAGGACTACGCGGAAAGAAGAAGATGACTGAAAGGGCTTTTCTTACCTCAGTGGGCCTGAGAGCCGCCTTAGACTGACAGCAGGCGTCCCAGGGAGGGAAGAGCTGTGAGAACGAGAGAAAGGGCACACTTTTGGGAATGGATGCGATGTGAGCGCCAGGTTAGTGCTCAGAGTCCTGCCGTCCAGTTAATTAACTATTAATTTAAATTTAAAAATTAATCAACTTAATTAAAAATTAGGCCCTCTGTTGCACTAGCTACCTTTCAAATTCACACGTGGCAAGCAGTTGCTGTGGACAGCCCAGATCTAGAATGGTTCCCTCACCTGGAAAGTGCTTCTGTCAGGGTGGGGAAACTGAGGCCTGGTGTACTGGGGCTTGGACTGCAAGCTAAGTGCTCTGATCAGCTCAACATTCAAAGCCTCCAGCAGACAAGGGTTCACACTGCACTTTCAGCAGCAGGAAGATGGCTGTAGTGAATGTGTTCCCCATGGTTTTGGAGGAAAAGGGTCTCTAAGTTCTTAAGATGATTGAGTGGGTTTTCTGAAAGCTGATGGAAAAGGGAAGCTGTTTGTTTTTAATTCTTTTTTTGTTTTTTTTGTTTTTTTATAGGGCAGTCACTATCTGGGGCAGAGGGCAAGCTCAGAGGGCACCGGGCCTGGGCCTGCAGAGGTGCTGGTCAGAGGGTCTGAGCCCAGGAGAGGCTGGGACTTTGACAGGCACTGATTGCCACCTGGCATGCAGGTCCCGCCATCCTGTTTGTCAGGTCTGCTCTGTGCTGACCCGTCCTTCCTTCTCCCACCACCCAAACACCCGCTGCCCCTCCCTGGCACACACACACCCACACCCCCAACAAGGGTGCACACCTTCCTGTGGCTCCCCCACTCTCCCACTGAGCCCTGGCTTCATTGGGGGTTCCCTCTGCCTTAACCTCTGAAACCAGCTGCCTGAGGAGTAAACCCGGGCTCCCCAACACTCCCCGCCCAGCCTTCCCAGAGATTGTCCCAGCCGTTAGGGTCTCAGAGAAACAGTGGCTGTAAGTCATTCAAATACTGGAGGAACCAGGACAGGTGAGTGATGCACACCTCCCCTGCTTGCTGTGGACCAGCTTCTGTCCAGCCCTTGCTCCCAAGGACCTCCTCTCCTGGCCAAGGAGAGAGACGTGAGGGCACAGACTCCAGCTCGCTGTGATGAGCTACGTGTGCAAACCACCCACTCATCTCTCTCTGCGGCTGGTCCCTCCTGAGCTCCTGCTGTGTGCCCATCACTGCGCCAGGGCCTGGGGCTTTGATTTTTAGTAAGACCTGCTTCCTTCTTTAAGGAGCTTGCATCTAAGAGGGAAGCAGACAGTATCCAGGCAATTACCCCCCGGTTTCATGACCGGGGCAAGCACAGGGGCTAAGGGGATCATGGGAGGCTCAGATGTGCCCAAGACACAGTGGTGACCCAAAGGGAGATCAGTGCTGCCTGGGAAGGGGGCCAGAGCCGAGTCCTGGAGGGTGAAGAAAGGTTCTCCAGGCAGGCAGATTTAGAAGGAGCAAGAACACACAGGGGCAAAGGAGGGGAGAACCAGCATGAAAGGTGTTTGGGTGGGTGAAGTGAGGGTGGGTTTGGAGGGACAGAAAGGTATTAGATTGTGGGCAGAATGTTTGCATCCCCCCCAAATTCCTATGTTGAAGCCCTAACCTTCAGTGCCTTTGGAAGGGGGGACTTTGGGGAGGTAATTAGGTTTAGATGAGGTCATGAGGGTGGAGCCCATATGATGGGATTAGTAGCCTTGTAAGAAGAGGAAGAGATATTTACTCTACCATGTGAGGACACAGGGTGAAGACAGCCACTCTTGAGCCAGGAAGAGCCCTCACCAAGGACTGAATCTGCCTGCACTTGATCTTGGACTTCCAGCCTCCAGAACTAAGTGTCTGTTGTTAAGCCCCAACTTGTGGTGTTTTGTTACAGCAGCTTCAGCAGACAGAGACTGAGACTTACGCTCTGCTGAGGATTTTAATTCAACTCAGGAAACACTGAGAGGCGTAAGGCATGAGAGTATCTCTGTGGAACCTGCACTTGCACCCATGCAAAATGCCTGGTGAAGAAAGGGAGGATGTCCTGGCTGAGGATCTGTGGCTGGAGCCCAGGATGCTTGGACAGAGAGCTCTCAAGGGGCCCAGGCCTGGCACTGGGCCCTGCCTGGATTTGGTGGTGAGGATGAGAGGGTGGAGAAGGGTGCTAGGAGTCTTACCTGGGGCTGGTGCATGAGTGATAGTATAGGAGACACTGGAGGTCCTGGTGAGGAGGCTACATCCATGCAGGCAGGACCACGGCTTTGGGAGCAGAGGGTACTGCACTGTCATCCAGGATAATTTCTATGAACTGTCTATTGGTTTAGTAAACCTCTCCCCCCTCTCATTTTCCTTCTAACCTCAGGGGCGGAGGATTGAGTGACTCACATTCCCAAGACCACCCCTCTCATCCCCACCTCCTGCTCTCTCGCCCTCCTCCCGCAGGGCAGGCAGCCACATTTCCTTTGCACGTGGCTTGCGAAATAGATGCCTTTTATTTCAAATGCACTTACAGCTGGTGCCGTTGCATCCTGGCGGAGAGCTCACCGATTTCTTGCCTTTCACTCTGCGTCCCTGTGGCTCAGGGTGATACTCGTCTGTGCTGATTCCGATGTCCCCATCTCCTGGGCCCAAGGCTGGTGCTGCAGGAGGCTCCTCCCCGTCCCCTCGCCCCCGCCGCAGACTGGGCACCATCTGCCTCCTCGACCTGCCCGTGCACGTGTTGCCGTGTGTGCGGTGGATACACGTCACTGTGTGTGTGTGTGTGTGTGTGTGTGTGTGTGTGTGTGTGTGTGTGAGTCTGAACACTCAGGATGTGCTGGGTATAGTTTTGCGCTTTCTGTACATTACTTATTCACCTTGGGTTCTTGCTTCTTTTTGTTTATTCAAAATTATAGGGGCTTTTGCATATTCTGGGTATTCGTTCTTTGTCAATTTTAGCCATTAGAAAAAAAATTCTCTCTCAATCTGTCATTGATCTCTTAACTTTGTACGTGCTGCCTTTTGTTAGACAGAAATTTTAATTTTCCTGTAATTAAATTAATTTTCTTTTTGCCTTATGGTTTTTACTTGTAAAGTTTTATTTCAGAAGTCTTTCCTCACTGGTAGGTAACAAAGCCATCTTTATATATAACTTTATAGGTTCCCTATTAAGTTTATAGTTTTACTGTTTACAGGACCATCGTTAATCCGTTGGGAATCTAGTCATCATCATCATAGCCAACAACTATGAAGTACTTACTATGATTCAGGCATTGTTTTAAGTGCTTTAAATGATTATTATTGTTGTTTTGGCTAAACTTTATGAGTTAATTTTCATTTTCTTTTTATTTTTAATTTTTTTCTTGAGGTATAGCCGATGTACCATATTATGTAAGTTTCAGGTGTACAACATAGTGATTCAAAAATTTTAAAAATTATACTCCATTTATAGTTATTATAAAGTATTGGCTATATTCCCCGTGTTGTACAATATACTCTTATAGCTTATTTATTTTATACATAGTAATTTGTACCTCTTAAGCCCTTCCCCCTTCCCTCTAGCTTCTGGTAACTACTAGTTTGTTCTTTATATCTATGTCTGTTTCCATTCTGTTATATTCACTAGTTTGTTTTATTTTTTAGATTCCGTATGTAAGTGATATCTTACAGTATTTGTCTCTGAGATATTTCACTTAGCATAATGCCCTCCACGTCCATCCATGTTGTTGCAAATGGAAAAATTTATTGAAAATTGCCAAGCTATGGAAGCAACCTAAGAGCCCATCAACAGACAAATGGATACAGAAGATGTGCATATATATATATATATATATATATATATATATACACACACACACACACACACACACATTGGAATACTACTCAGCCATAAATGCTTTTAACTACTGGTGGGTGGGAGACTCTTACAGGCTCGGAATGGAGGGCCCCTCTCTTTATCCTCCCCGCAACAGCACTTGCACATCCCAATGAGCAATTCAAAGAAACACCAAGATTAGAGGCGTGCTAAGTTTTCCAACATTCCCTCAGTAAACGCTCTCTGTGACTTTTACAGGGAAGACATGGGGAGAAACAGTGAGATCCCCTCACCTCGCACTTTAAAGTTGAGGAAACTGAAGGCTTCCCTGGTGGCGCAGTGGTTGAGAGTCCGCCTGCCGATGCGGGGGGGACGCGGGTTCGTGCCCCGGTCCGGGAAGATCCCACGTGCCGCGGAGCGGCTGGGCCCGTGAGCCATGGCCGCTGAGCCTGCGCGTCCGGAGCCTGTGCCGCGCAACGGGAGAGGCCACAGCGGTGAGAGGCCCGCGTA
>RJWK010061088.1:0-13159 GCA_004363435.1 Platanista minor | reverse complement strand
AAAAAAAAAAAAAAAAAATCACTGCTGCATCTCCTTGCTGTAATTTGTCTTCTCTCACTGACATGAACATGTTACCTCTCTCTAATTTGTTAAGGTGGGAAAAGTTTGAGGATCACTGAAATGGATCTTTGAGTATCAAATAAGATGCTAGGGAAAAACCCAATGTTTTATGTAAAACTATGTATATGCCCATTAAACTACTGATTTCTTTGAGTAATTAGTACTGTCAGACGACTAACTCTTTGTTTCCCAAGGGGAGAGGGAGACAAGATACTTCTCTAAGGTCCCTTTCAGTTCTGAGTTTCTATGGCACTAAGAAAATAAATTAAGCTTAAAATGGACTAAGAACAATATTAGATATTTTTCCACCCCAGGATTAAGAAAGATGATCCAAAGTCAGCCAAACTCTCATTCCACCCAAGGTACATCTGACAACTATGCCCATTATTCTCCAATTCCTGGTCAGGTAGAGTGGCTCGCAGGAAAATAAACTTACTAGTGGAAAGGCAATGAAATGATACTAAGAGGATGTGGTCTGTGGATAAGTGCTTAAATTTTGCTTCCAAGTTTAAACATTACAAAAACCCAAGACCTCATTTCTCTTATTATTGTGTAAAAAATGGGATGACCTGAAAGAGCCAGGAAATCACTCTAATCAATTAAGTGTGCCTCTCCTTCAAATATATACAAGGTACACCTCCATGCACAGAGAACATATTCCCACAGAGAAGGATCACGGTAAAATTTCTGACACTAAAATTCAAGCCAAATTTTTACTTGATGCTTCAGGACTGTGATGGGTTTTTTTTTTTTTTTGATGTATTGACTTGGCTAGGATATAGTCCCCAGTTATTTAATCAAAGCCAGAATTCTAAGGTAGCCCCCAAACACCCTGCCCCCTGAAAGCAGCCTTTTAAAATTCCCTCCCCTGGAGGGAGGGATGGGACTGTGAATATGATGGATTTCATTCCCGTGATTATATTGTTTCATATGGCAAAGAGATTTTGCTAAATGTAATTAAGGCCCCCAATCAGCTGACTTTGAAAGAGTGATTATTCTTGAGGGAGAGGGGGCAGACCAAATAAGAACGTAAAAGGGTTTGGGATTGTTCTAGCAAAAGAAATTCAACATGTTCGAGAGGGATTCAACAAGAGGAGGATTCTCCTTAGCTGGCTTTAAATATGGAAGAGGCTGTGTGGCAAGGAATGGGAGCAACCTCTAGGAGCTAAGAGAAGCCCCCATCAGACATCCAGCAGAGAAACAGGGACCTCAGTCCTACAATCACATGGAATTGAATTCTGCCAAAACTAAGTGTGCTTGGAACAAGACCCTGAGCTCCCGGTGAGAACACAGCCTGCTAACACCTTGATTTTAGCCTCGTAAGATTGGAGAACCCAGTCATACCATGACCAGAATTGTGATCTACAAAGTGGTGAGCTAATAAATGGGTGCTGTTTAAAGCTGCTACACATTTGTGGTTGTTTGTACATGACTTGAAAACTAACATGAGGATCTCAAAATGCCTTCATGTCAACATTATGAACATAACATATCTCATGATGATGGTAATAGAAATGGCAACTTTGCTAAACTTGAACAGACCTTTTAAAACAAAACCCTAATAGCTTACTCAGAAAAAAGTAAAATTTTAAGCCTCCAAGTTTTTGTATCATTAATACAATAAGTATAAATATTAATAACACATTTTATAACTATTATTATTTACATTTAGTAATCTGGTTGTTTACAAGGTGTTTCCACAGAAACTATATACAGTGGTGGTAAACATACTGGTTTTAAAGACAGACAGATCTAGGTTAAAATCCTGGCTATGACTCTGGTCTTGAGCAACTACCCTAAGTCTCTCATGCTTCCTCATCTGTTAAATGGTAAGACCTACTATACCTACCTCCTAGAGTTCTTGAGTTCAGGACACAATATACATAAGCTATCTGGCACATATACATAAACTATCTGTGCCCTAATAAATGTAAGATAATTTTACTGTTCTTTTGTACTATCACTTCCTTGAAAGCAGGGATTATGTCTTCATCAATGAATCCATAGTGCCTAGCACAGTGCCTGACACATAGTAGGTGCTCAATAAATCTTTGTTAAGTAAGCAAGATATTTTGAACAAGGCTGTGATGGAAATGGTATTCCCATCTTACAGATAAAAAACAGAGGGCCAGACAGGTTGAGTTTTTTATCCAAATTTTCTTAAACTAGGAAACGGTAATGTATAGAAAAAGCTTTCTAAATTCAAGTCCTGTGCTCCGTCCACGGTACTATACTATACGTAGGCCCCAGAGGTATATAAAATCTCATAGAGAGGTATACATATCTCATAGGTAGTATTTCTAAAATACTGTGCTCCAAAAAAAGGGCACAAAGAATGGCCACCCTTAATTCACATTCTACTAAGTGGAATTCTCTATTACACAATTTCTACTCCTCACTTATGCCTATATTTGTGAAAAAGTACCACATTGTAAAAATGGTTTCTGTTGCCTAAATCCCCAAAGTCCCCATGATGGGTAAGTCTCATTATCACAATAAGAGTCCTGCTTCAGTTAACTTTTTGTGCAGAGAGAAGGTTTTTTTTTTTTTTTTCCCAGTAAAAAATGGGTACAAAATAATGACATGACAACAGTAGATGCTGGCAAGGATGTGAAGAAACTAGATCACTCATATGTTGCTGATGGGAATGTAAAATGGTACAACCACTCTGCAAAACAGTTTGGCAGTTTCCTTCACTTTGTTATACAGCAGACACTAACACACCATTGTAAAGCAATTATACTCTAATAGAGATGTTAAAAAAAACAAACAAACAACTAAGCATACACTTGCATACAGCTGAGTAATTGTACTTCTGGGCATTTATTCAGTGGAATGAAGATTATGTGCACCTAAAAACCTCTATATGGTAGTTCACAGCAACTCCATTTGTAACAGCCAAAAACTGGAAACACCCAAAATGACCTACGATAGGTGAACAGTTAAACAAGCTGTGATATACCCATACCATGGGATACTACTCAGCCAAAAAAGAGAGAGAAAGAGAACAAACTATTGATACAGGCACAACTTGGATAGATCTCAAGGGTACTGTGCTGAGTGTAAAAAGCCAATCTCAAAAGATTACATACTATCTGATTCCATTTACATTACACTGTTGAAATGACCAAAGTGGCACACAGTAGACATGGAGAACAAATTAGTGCTTGCCAGGTTAGCCTGAGGGACAGCTTTGTGCAAATGAAATAGTTTTATATGCTGATTGTGGTGGTAGTTACATAAATATACATATCATAAAATGACAAAGAATATACATACCTTGTACCATTGTCAACTTCTAAGTTTTGATATTTTAGTATCATTATATAAGAGGTAACCAACCATTGGGGTAACTGAGTGAAGAGTACCCAGCACCCCCAGCACCCCCCTGTTCTATCTTTGCAACTTCCTGTGAATCTATAAGTATTTCAAAAAACAAAAATAAATGCAAATCCAAATGTCTGAGACCTCTGGTAGAATTTTCTACATTCTCTACAGTGAAACAGTACCTCCTCATTTGACTGGTCCCAGAGTAAACACAGTTCATATTTTTATAGGGTACTTTGAAAACAAAGAAAGACGAAACAATCACACACAAAATTATAAGCTTTCTCTTCATCTCAGATGTTGGTATTACTTTCTCATCCATCTTCATTCCATCTTCTGGCCTTTCAAGTCTCTTATCTTGAGTTTACCGCTCAGTGACCTACACTACACTAAAAAATTACTGGTCCCTATGCCTTGTTTTTTCATTCCAATGAAGCTGTACATTCCTTCAGAAATTTCAACTAGATATTAGGTTATCCAATTCCAGATTAGACTCCTGATGAAAGGTATACTCTAAAATAAAGAAAAAAACTCTTCAGCCCAAATTAATATCAAATTAATAAAAGTTACAGTGTAAGAGAGATTTCTGAGCAGACAAGCCTTCCAGATTCTGCTAGCCTACTCTAAGCCATCTCCTGCCCTCCCTCTCACAACACCCCAGGCCAGCTTCAGCAACCTGATACCTTCCTTCATAAAAAAAACACCCCAAGAACACAATTTACATCTGCAAAGCACTTTGGTTCACAAAGCACTTGTACACAAGGGATCTCATTTGGTGCTCATTAGACTGTAGAATACATAAAAGCAAGTATCTATTTTCATCCCCATTTTAGAGATGAGGTAACTTGACTTGGCAAAGTAACTTCTCCATACCATAAAGGTGAACAGTTAAGTTGCAGAATAGGGGATATAACTCAGATCTGTTGATTCCTAATCCTAAGCAATGTCAAAATATTCTATCAACCTAAGCACCCCATTCCCAATGTGGTAACAGACATTTAGTAACAGTAAATGCGAGAAGAACAGAGGCAAACAGTGGATCCAATTGAACTGATCTGATCCCATTGAAAGCAGAGGTCCTTAAAGTATGGTCTAATCCTGAGATCAGTAATATGTCTAGTGATTCTAAATAGAGCTTTCAAAATAGGAGGTTGAAATGTACTTCTATGTGGTTGAAGAACTCAACTGGCACAGCAAAGAATAGAAAGAAAGGAGACTTTAAATTTACTTCAGGTAACTACTGCTTTATGCAACTCACCAACTCAAGTTTGTGAAGAAAGGGCAGAATCACGGTGCTATAATTTAAATAACTATAAATAAATAAATTAAATTGGATCCCTAGCTCTCCCACATCTTGGCCAAGGGAAAAAATAACAAAGCAAGGCTAAGCACAGGAAACCTCAAGGAATCATCTATGATAACCTGATTTTTAATATTCTGATTCTCCTCCTAACCTGTTCTTTCCAGAGGAAGCATGGCTGGGACTTGTCAACCCTTGATCAAAGTGTAAGGTTAAAAAAAAAGGCAAAATAATTGGAAAAAGCCTTGAAAATTAATCACATGAAAGAAAGAAAGTACTTTTGATGGCAGCAAACAGAAATGCAGAGTAGATGATCCCCGGACTGCTCACCACAATATAACAGTCCTCAGACAAAAAGTTTGAGAACCACACAATGTACAAATTAACAAACAACAAAGGAGATTTACTGTGAAAAGCAGAAGAGCATATAAGATAAAACTCATGATCTTAAAGCTGCTAAACATTCCATCAACATTTATTATTAATAGTCTGCTTTTTGATTCAAACGAGTCAGTGGCCCCATTGTACCCCCCTTTCTAACAGGATCATGTTGCTTCAGGAGAAATAAAAGGGAAACTTTATAGAAGTCTTACCAACACGATATTTTAGTTCTATGATGGTTTCGCCTTCTCTGGTTAATTCTGTTACTTCGCAAGTGTAGTTTCCTAAGACGGCATCACGTTTATCCATCGTCAAAGAGGCAATGCCATTTAGTAATTCTGATGGTGAGATTTTTGCACTAGTAAAGTTAACGCTGGGCTTGGAGCTTTGATGAACTCCATCAAAGATGAAAATGTCTTTTCCTTTAAATTTCCACTTGACATACAATTCAGCAATGCTCTTCGCCTCTATGTTATTAACAAAACATGGGATGACAACAGTTTGATTGCAAACGGTGTATTCTACAGATTTGGTTGTATTAAATATTAGCTGAGCTGAACCTGGAAAAGAGAAATAAAATTGTTTCATTTCATTACAGAATTCTATACTATGAGATTTTATGTATGTTACAAATCCTTAAGAGAAATACTTCTATTGTTCACTTAAGCAAGCAAGCAGCTATAGAGAAGATGGGCAAGGTTAAAAAAAGAAACAAATTATTTTAATATTAACATGCACAGCTGATAGACAACACTGTACACCTCTTCCTTATTCATTCCCAGTAAAACAAAATATACATTCTCACACATCTTGGGAATAAATTCAGCAACTGTGTTAGAATATGCAGGTGTAGTATCTGGCTTTGGAAGCTTTGAAGTAATCATTACTGTCTTCTGACATATGTAGAAAAATACTATCCTTACTATGAGAAAATTTTAAACAGAAAATAAAACCAAATATATTCAGTCTTAACTTCTATACACTCCTCCAAATAGAACTTGCTAAACTGATATGAAGTTTATCTCTATCCCTATGTTGCATTTCCGAAAAAGGTGTCAGGCTCTACTGTACTTAAATATAAAAAGTAAATCACATGAATCACATCACATCTTTCCACTAGGATGGAAAGTCTTAGAATGTTAAGGAGAAAAAAACATTCTCTATGGCTATTTTCCCATTGCAAAATACAGACAGCAACAGACATTCTGTATGCGAGTATTATAAAAGATTAAACACAATTGAATGGTATTTATTTTCCCACTCCCACATTTCATTGAAACTAAGGAACAACTTCCAAATGTATATTACAGGTATCCCTTCCTTCTAGAAACCATAAACCACCAAAAATAAAGCTAAGACGCAAGTTGAAACCAAGAGCAGATACTGCTAGTAAGTAGCATATATTCCATCAACTCTTTTCAATAGGATAAACTACTGGTTGTTGCCTTATAAAAGAGGGATTGAGAAATGCATCATCTTTCATCTAAAATGTGCAAAAATGTGGAGAAATTGTAGTTGTCTTCCATATTCTTCAGCCATTTATCAACTCTTTCATCTAAGTAGTTCCTTGGTGTTTCTCTCAAAAAAAGCACTAACAAATATATATAAAACCTCAAGTTTAATCATTCATCTTTAAGATTTTTTCCTTCATCGGGGCATAGGACGTTATTACTCTAGGAACATAATTACTATTCAATAAATGCCCACTGAATTGAATGCTAGGATGCAGAGTGGAATATGAACTGAACAATATTCAAGAAGCCTGAGAACAAACCCCATCTCTCTCATTTTTCAGTATGCGACCTTAAGCAATTCACTAAACTTCTCTATGCCTTGGTTTACTCTCTGTAAGTAAGAGGATTAAAAAGGGCTTCCCTGGTGGCTCAGTGGTTGAGAGTCCACCTGCCGATGCAGGGGACACGGGTTCGTGCCCCGGTCCGGGAAGATCCCATCCCACATGCCGCGGAGCGGCTGGGCCAGTGAGCCATGGCCGCTGAGCCTGTGCGTCCGGAGCCTGTGCTCCGCAACAACAAAAAGGGCTTCCCTGGTGGCGCAGTGGTTGAGAGTCCGCCTGCCGATGCCTGCATGGGGACGCGGAATCATGCCCCGGTCCGGGAGGATCCCACATGCCCACATGCCGCGGAGCGGCTGGGCCCGTGAGCCATGGCCGCTGAGCCTATGCTCCGCAACGGGAGAGGCCACAACAGTGAGAGGCCCGCGTACTGCAAAAAAACAAACAACAACAAAAAACGAACACTGGGCTGCTTCACAGAATTGTGGTCAGCATCACAGGAGAAAATATATTGGCAAGTGCTCTCTAAACAATACTGTGCTATAAATATGTAGGATGATACTATAAAAAGTAAGCACTATACAGCATTTTAATGCAATGCTCCAGACCTTCTCTGACTAGTAGGTCTAAACTGTTACATTTCTGGTAATCTGCAGTCTGAATCAATCCTGTGGGCATCCATAGCTCTTCTCTTCCTAGTTCTTTATATTTCTAGCCACCCAAATATCAGGAAGCCCCAGGCAAAACCTGGACTTCCAACTGCATTCTTCAAAACCTTGGAGTTGTAAATTATTTCCCCTGAGAAATAAGCATTAGGGGGAGACTACAGTGTACAAGGAGAGAAGAAAGTGGCTATGATGTTGGAATTAGAAAGGAAGGAAAGTGTCAGAAAATGTGGTCAACGATTTTGAAATGGGCCAAAAGATTACTGGGAGTCCTTTCAGCGGAGTGCTGGGCACTGTCTGACAGATCCTTTTGGAATATCTGATTCTATAGGGGCCTGTGCCTTTTGCCAAGACTGGGCTGCTTTTACAATTTTGTAAGTTGTAGAAAACTGATGGTAATGCGAATGATTCATATACATAGAGATACAAATAAACTTTGTTCTGCCATTGGTTTCCACCTGGTGGAAGAGAGGAATTTAAGCAATTACATTTTAGGGACTTCCCTGGAGTTCTAGTGTTTAAGACTCAGTGCTTCCACTTCAGGGGGCACGGGTTTGATCCCTGCTTGGGGAACTAAGATCCTGCATACCTTGCAGCGTGGCCCAAAAAAAAAAAAAAAAAAAAAAAAAAAAATTTACATTTTATTGCTCTGAGGACACTGACCAATTTTGTATTTGCTCACAAATTCATTTCACCATTCCTGATTTCCCATATGTACATGTGTCTATTCTTCCAATTCTCTTTTAAAACCAAGATGGTTGTACCATCTTGCTGGTTTGCTTATTAATGTGAAATAAAAATTTTGACACATGTTCATTTTATATTTGTTTGAGTCAAGACTTTACCTTCTAAAAATTATCCTTTATTTTATTTTATTTTTTTGCGGTATGTCGGCCTCTCACTGCTGTGGCCTCTCCCGTTGCAAAGCACAGGCCCCGGACGCGCAGGCCCAGCAGCCACGGCTCTCGGGCCCAGCCGCTCCGCGGCATGTGGGATGTGGGATGTGGGATCTTCCCGGACTGGGGCACGAACTGGCATCCCCTGCATTGGCAGGCAGACGCTAAACCTCTGCGCCACCAGGGAAGCCCTAAAAATTATCCTTTAATTAAAGAGATACAGGTGAAGAGCTAAGTTATCCCAGTGATCTTTTTTAGAAGTGGTAAGACTGCTTCTAAGTAAGTAAGAAGCAGTCAGCAAGCACTCCACGATTTCATAACTTATGTTTAGAAAATGAATTTTCTAAAGAATACAGAAACCACTGATTACACTGCTATTTGTTGTAATATTAATGCAAACATTTTTATAGCTGAAGCAATTTAAGTAGAATAAATGCTGTCGATAAACTTCAAAGTGAAATTGACCTGGATAAACTATAATTTGAATAATCCTTGCACTAATAATTAATAAAGATAGTCCAAGAATGTTGCCCCATCAGCTGTTAACTACAACTTCATCCTCTATAAACATTTGTTAAAAAGCTATTAAGTAGTAAAATTATCTGATTTGGTTTTTCTCTATCTTGCCTACTGCCTTCTGATGAAACAGCAAAGTGAAGAAATGATCTAAAATAGAGCAAATAAAGGATCATATAGATAATTATCATGAATAAGTAAGTTCTGAATAATCAAGAAATGCCTACAGCAGTCTAAATCAGATAGAAATTGGTAAGTATAACCATCAGCCATGCCAGAGTTACAGATAAATTAACAAATGAAGTGAGAAAATTAACTTATATCAAATGCCAAAAATACTGGACCTTACAACCTCTGTGAATACAGACCACCCACTCAAACCATCTCATACCACAGTCCTCAAAACAGCTGCTATACACTTTCAGAAAAGGCTTATTAATACATGATACTCACAGTACACAGGTCTAAGTCAGAAATGCTAACATGCAGCAAATGTTTATTGAGAATTACCTGATCTGAAACACTGTGACAGGATGTAGGGATACATTAATGGAAAAAAAATGTAGGAATTATCTTTAAGAAGCTTAGAATTCTCACTTGGGGGATTGACACATACTTTTTATAACCCAAGGTCATAAGAGCTGTCCTTCCTATATGAAGTGCTATGGATGGGCAGGAAAGTAATCAGTCTTATGGATTTCAAGGAAAATGTTTGTTGGGTCTTCCCTGGTGGCACAGTGGTTAACAATCTGCCTGCCAATGTAGGGGACACGGGTTTGAGCCCTGGTCGGCGAGGATCCCACATGCCGCGGAGCAGCTAAGCCCGTGCGCCACAACTACAGAGCCTGTGCTCTAGGGCCCTTGAGCCACAACTACTGAGCCCGTGTGCCACAACTACTGAAGCCCATGTGCCTAGAGCCCGTGGCTGTGCAACAAGAGAAGCCACCACAATGAGAAGCCCGCGCACTGCAACAAAAAGTAGCCCCCGGTCACCGCAACTAGAGAAAGCCCGTGCACAGCAGCGAAGACCCAACGTAGCCAAAAATAAAATAAAATAATAAATGTATTAAAAAAAAAAAACTGTTTGTTGCTACTAAGGGAACAACAGAAGATTGCCACAGACCCTGACCATTTAGGCCTTCAATCTTTTATCGTTTCACATGTTCCACATAAAAGTTCTCTCCTTTGTAACAACTCTGAAATCACTCTCCTTTTGCAAGAGCTTATCTTATACTCTCCGAAGGAGCCCTCTCTTCCTATTTCAAGTTGAGTCCTCCAGATAAGAAACCAGAAGCTTCCAATACTTCCAGCTATAAATTTTCCTGCCACCCCAACTATCCACACCTCTCTTCCCCTCACTTCCTCCTCTTCAGAAATGAACCCTGTCACCTGAGAGCTAGTTTACATTTCTGCCCCATGCTCATCAATCTCCTTGAGGACTTTCCCTCGTTGACTGTCATCCTCCGACATTCCTCAAGTTCATTTACAGTAGGTTTAAAAAAACTTTTTTAAATGCTTGAATGTTAGCCAACTGAAAAGAAAATCCCTTGTACTTGTCTCTGTTTCCTAGCATCCTAGAAAGATAATCTACATGCATTTCTTCACCTCTTACTCACTTCTTAAATCTCTGCCACCTGGCCTCCACCTTGGCCTTTTTCACTACAACAGCTCTTGCCAAAGTCACCAGTCATCCCCTGTGAAAACGGAATGCACATGGTTCACTCTCTATCTTGACTTCTCTACAGTTCTTGAGCCAGTGGGCAGCTCCTTTCTTGCTCTTGTCTCTTGGCTTCTATGTCTCTGGATTTCCTCCTAGAGCCTCCTCCACCTCGTTGCAGCATTTTTTTCTTTTTTGAAATCTATTCCTTGACTCACAATAAATATTAGGTTCCTAAGGACTGCCTGTCCAACGCTGCCCCCCGTCCCTCCCCGCCCCAGTATTCTCCCTCACTCTAGGTTTTAACTACCCATGCATTTTATTTAACTAGGCCTCACCTTTCTCCTTAACTGTAGACCTTGGAAAGCCAACTGGCTGCTATGTGTTTCCACTTGGAAACATGTCCAAAAATCTACTTACCCTCTGCCTACCTTCATTCCAAATCCTCACTTCCCTGAAGTATTTTCTATTATCTACCAGTCAACCAGACCTGGACCTACGAATCACACTGGATTCTGCCCTCTCCTTAGCCATGGACAGTTCTTGTTAGGCTCAGCCTATTTAACAGTTCCTAAATCCAATGTCTGTTGTATGAATTAATTAGACATTCATCATTTCTGCCTTGAACTATTGCCATACCCTCCTAAGTAGCTCCCTGCCTTCAGCCTCAATGTTTCCCCATCCCAGCCATGTATTTTCCACAGTTCCCAAAATAACTGTTCCAAATGCAAATATACACTCTTTTGCCTAATATACTTTAACAGCACCCACTGCCCCCCGACTTCCAGGCTAAATTCTAAGGTTATTAGCATGGAACACAAACTAGGTCCTTCAAGATCCTGTCCAGCTCCACCTCCTGTACTCCTTCATTTCCAAACTAAGCTCCAATCATAATGCCCTTCTTGCAATTCCACGGATATGCAAATGCACTCTCTTCTCCATGCCTCTCCCCCCACACACAAGCTGTTCCCCAGCCTAAGGAGGCCTATACCTTTCACTGGGTGTTCAGGTAAGAGCACAGACTTTGGAGTCAGACCTTGGATGGTGACTTAGCACTTCCTAAGTGTATAACCTTAGGTAAGTTACTTAATTTCTGTATCTCAGTTTCCTCATCTATAAAATGTGAATATTGATAGTGTACACCTCACAGAGATTTTGTTAAGATTTAATCAGATAAAGAACATGGAGTTCTTATTTCAGTGCCTTTCACATACACAGCAAATGTTCAATAAATGGCAGCTATAGTTCACTAACTTTGGCTCTTCCTGAAAGCGCAGTTGAGATGTTCAATCCTGTCCCCTTCGTTGCTACTGCTCAACTGTATTCATCCCTCCTTATTGCTCCCACTGCCCCCTCTTCAAGTGCTGTCACTGCATTTACTATCAAATCTTGTAACTACTGTTTTACTTTACTGATCTCTCCTTTAGGATCAAAAGATAGTAATGCAAGAACAATGTCTTCATTTGGTATCCTATTGGATCTAACCCAGGGTCCAGCAAGTAGGACTTAATACATTCCTCCTGAATGTAAAAATTTAAAGTATGAATCCCAAGAAAGGAAAATCTAAACATCATATCAGGGAAGATTCACTCTTCTTCCATATTTCAAAAGAATCCTCCACTGTTTCTTACTTCTATAGACCTGATTACAGTATCGTGAAGCTACATATTTTAATGAAAAATCTAAATCAAGTCAGTTGCAGATTGGATGGAAAGTTCCTTTAAAATTACTTGTAGTGTCTAAGAATGCTCTTCCTACCAGGTGGTGTTTAAACTGGGTCTGGAAGGATAAGTAGGAATGTCATAGAAAAGTAAGAGCTTTCTAGGCAGAGTACATAATGAGTACAGAAGAATGAAGAAAGAGAATAACCGAAGGCTGATGATTATTCAGGTGAGCTCTAGGAAAGGGGGCTGGAAAAGATGGTTAAGAAGTATTGTAAAGGCTTCCTTGAATGTCATTCTGAGGAGTCTGGAGTTGAAAACACAAGCAGTAGCAAACCACTCCGACTTACTTACATTAAAAAAAATAATACAGCAGTATGAAGGGTGAATTGCCCCAGGAAAGGAGATGGGAAAGAAGGTACATTAAGAGATCACTGCAGTAATCCAGGCAAATGACAACTGAAAAGAAGGCCAAAAATTACAGTTAAAAAAAAAAAAAAAAAAAGGAAAATCGACATAAGTCAGATGTGGGAGGTAAAGAAGAAGAGAAAGAAGAACTGTAAAGTTGTTAACTAAAAAACAAACAACCCAAGCCAAAAATGGGCAGAAGACCTAAATAGACATTTCTCCAAAGAAGATATACAGATTGCCAACAGACGCATGAATGGATGCTCAACATCACTAATCACTACAGAAATGCAAATCAAAACTACAATGAGGGGCTTCCCTGGTGGCGCAGTGGTTGAGAGTCCGCCTGCCAACGCAGGGGACACGGGTTCGTGCCCCGGTCCGGGAAGATCACACATGCCGCGGAGCGGCTGGGCCCGTGAGCCATGGCCGCTGAGCCTGCGCGTCCGGAGCCTGTGCTCCGCAACGGGAGAGGCCACAACAGTGAGAGGCCCGC
>RJWK010061087.1:0-13158 GCA_004363435.1 Platanista minor | reverse complement strand
CCTGCCAGCCACCCTCTCTGAGAGGAAGGCTGGAGAGACTCCTGAAGCCAAGCCGCCCAAAGTCAGCTCAGCCCTGGAGCTTGTGGCTTGGAGCTGGCTGTTGCTGCTATGTCCTGGGCTCCTGAGCCTTGGTCAGTGGCCAGCCCACACTCCTGCAAGCAAGCCACACCTCCTGGGACTGTGCCAGTAGCTCAGAGTGGCCTCTTGGGTGCCAGCTGCAAGCCCTACTGAAGAATTCTGTTTGCAGCTTGCTCCTCCCTCTCCCCAGTCTGTCCCTTCCAGATTGTTCCATTTCCTTTGCCCAGTTCATTTCATTTCTTCCAGCTTCACCTCCTCAGCCCTGAGAAGCTTTCAGTTTCTCCTACATCAAGCATTTTGGATTTGAATCTGTCATTAAGAGCCATGAAACAAACTTTCAAACCAAAATGAAACAAATGCCAGGATGCATTCTAAAGAAGACCTCACAGTTCTAAGACAGGCTTATTTGCTCAAAGAGTAAGTCTAATCCATGAGCTGACTTAATGGGCCCTCTGGGGACCACAGAGGACCCACTGAAATGAGTCCCCTCTGGCATAGGACTGAGGCATCAAACTCATTTTTATTTTTTATTTTATTTTATTCTATTTTTTTTTAACATCCTTATTGGAGTATAATGGTATGGCTTTACAATGGTATATTAGTTTCTGCTGTATAACAAAGTGAATCAGCTATACATATACATATATCCCCATATCCCCTCCCTCTTGCGTCTCCCTCCCACCCTCCCTATCCCACCCCTCTAGGTGGTCACAAAGCACCCAGCTCATCTCCCTGTGCTATGCGGCTGCTTTCCAATAGCTATCTATTTTACCTTTGGTAGTGTGTATATGTCCATGTCACTCTCTCACCTCGTCCCAGCTTACCCTTCCCCCTCCCAATATCCTCAAGTCCATTCTCTAGGTCTGCGTCTTTATTCCTATCCTGCCCGTCTGTTCTTCAAAACTTTTTTTTTTAGATTCCATATATGTGTGTTAGCATATGGTATTTGTTTTTCTCTTTCTGACTTACTTCACTCTGTATGACAGACTAGACTAGGTCTATCCACCTAACTACATAAAACTCAATTTCATTTCTTTTTATGGCTGAGTAATATTCCGTTGTATATATGTGCCACATCTTCTTTATCCATTCATCTGTCAGTGGACCCTTAGGTTGCTTCCATGTCCTGGCTATTGTAAATAGAGTTGCAATGAACATTGTGGTACATGACTCTTTTTGAATTATGGTTTTCTCAGGGTATATGCCCAGTAATGGGATTGCTGGGTCATATGGTAGTTCTATTTTTAGTTTTTTAAGGAACCTGCATACTGTTCTCCATAGTGGCAGTATCAATTTACATTCCCACCAACAGTGCAAGAGGGTTCGCTTTTCTCCACACCCTCTCCAGCATTTGTTGTTTGTAGATTTTTTGATGATGGCCATTCTGACTGGTGTGAGGTGATACCTCACTGTAGTTTTGATTTGCATTTCTCTAATGATTAGTGATGTTGAGCATCCTTTCATGTGTTTGTTGGCAATCTGCATATCTTCTTTGGAGAAATGTCTATTTAGGTCTTCTGCCCATTTTTGGATTGGGCTGTTTGTTTTTGTGATATTGAGCTGCATGAGCTGCTTGTAAATTTTGGAGATTAATCCTTTGTCAGTTGCTTCATTTGCAAATATTTTCTTCCATTCTTTGTCTTTTCATCTTGTTTATGTTTTCCTCTGTTGTGCAAAAGCTTTTAAGTTGCATTAAGTCCCATTTGTTTATTTTTGTTTTTATTTCCATTTCTCTAGGAGGTGGGTCAAAAAGGATCCTGCTGTGATTTATGTCATAGAGTGTTCTGCCTATGTTTTCCTCTAAGAGTTTTATAGTGTCTGGCCTTACATTTAGGTCTCTAATCCATTTTGAGTTTATTTTTGTGTATGGTGTTAGGGAGTGTTCTAAATTCATTCTTATACATGTAGCTGTCTAGTTTTCCCAGCACCACTTATTGAAGAGGCTGTTTTTTCTCCCTTGTATATTCTTGCCTCCTTTATCAAAAATCAGGTGACCATATGTGCATGGGTTTGTCTCTGGGCTTTCTATCCTGTTCCATTGATCTATATTTCTGTTTTGTGCCAGTACTATACTGTCTTGATTACTGTAGCTTTGTAGTAGTGTCTGAAGTTTGGGAGCCTGATTCCTCCAGCTCTGTTTTTCTTTCTCAAGATTGCTTTGGCTATTCGCGGTCTTTTGTGTTTCCATACAAATCGTGAAGTTTTTTGTTCTAGTTCTGTGAAAAATGCCATTGGTAGTTTGATAGGGATTGCACTGAATCTGTAGATTGCATTGGGTAGTATAGTCATTTTCACAATGTTGATTCTTCCAATCCAAGAACATGGTATATCTCTCCATCTGTTTGTATCATCTTTAATTTCTTTCATCAGTGTCTTACAGCTTTCTGCATATAGGTCTTTTGTCTGCTTAGGTAGGTTTATTCCTAGGTATTTTATTCTCTTTGTTGCAATGGTAAATGGGAGTGCTTCCTTAATTTCTCTTTCAGATTTTTCATCATTAGTGTATAGGAATGCAAGAGATTTCTGTGCATTAATTTTGTATCCTGCAACTTTACTAAATTCATTGATTAGCATTAGTAGTTTTCTGGTGGCATTTTTAGGATTCTCTATGTATAGTATCATGTCATCTGCAAACAGTGACAGCTTTACTTCTTCTTTTCCGACGTGGATTCCTTTTATTTCTTTTTCTTCTCTGATTGCTATGTCGAAAACTTCCAAAACTATGTTGAATAATAGTGGTGAGAGTGGACAACCTTGTCTTTTTCCTGTTCTTAGAGGAAATGGTTTCAGTTTTTCACTGTTGAGAACGATGTCGGCTGTGGGTTTTTCATATATGGCCTTTATTATGTTGAGGTAAGTTCCCTCTGTGCCTACTTTCTGGAGGGTTTTTATCATCAATGGGTGTTGAATTTTGTCAAAAGCTTTTTCTGTGTCTATTGAGATGATCATATGGTTTTTCTCCTTCAATTTGTTATTATGGTTTATCACACCATATGATTGATTTGTGTATATTGAAGAATTCTTGCATTCCTGGGATAAACACCACTTGATCATTGTGTATGATCCTTTTAATGTGTTGTTCAATTCTGTTTGCTAGCATTTTGTTGAGGATTTTTGCATCTATGTTCATCAGTGATATTGGCCTACAGTTTTCTTTCTTTGTGACATCTTTGTCTGGTTTTGGTATCAGGGTGATGGTGGTCTTGTAGAATGAGTTTAGGAGTGTTCCTCCCTCTGCTATATTTTGGAAGAGTTTGAAAAGGATAGGTGTTAACTCTTCTCTAAATGTTTGATAGAACTCACCTGTGAAGTCATCTGGTCCTGGATTTTTGTTTGCTGCAAGATTTTTCATCGCAGTTTCAATTTCATTACTTTTGATTGGTCTGTTCATATTTTCTCTTTCTTCCTGGTTCAGTCTCGGAAGGTTGTGCTTTTCTTAGAATTTGTCCATTTCTTCCAGGTTGTCCATTTTATTGGCATATAGTTGCTTGTAGTAATCTCTCATGATCCTTTGTATTTCTTCAGAGTCAGTTGTTACTTCTACTTTTTCATTTCTAATTCGGTTGATTTGAGTCTTCTCCTTTTTTTTCTTGATAAGTCTGGCTAATGGTTTATCAATTTTGTTTATCTTCTCAAAGAACCAGCTTTTCATTTTATTGATCTCTGTTATTATTTACTTCATTTCTTTTTCATTTATTTCTGCTCTGATCTTTATGATTTCTTTCCTTCTGCTAACTTTGGGGGTTTTTTGTCCTTTTTTCACTGATTGCTTTAGGTGTAAAGTTAGGTTGTTTATTTGAGATGTTTCTTGTTTCTTGAGGTAGGAGTGTATTGCTATAAACTTTCCTCTTAGAACTGCTTTTGCTGCATCTCATAGGTTTTGGGTCATCGTGTTTTCATTGTCATTTGTTTCTAGGTATTTTTTGATTTCCTCTTTGATTTCTTCAGTGATCTCTTGGTTATTTAGTATTGTTTAGCCTCCATGTGTTTGTGTTTTTTACGTTTTTTTCCTTGTAATTGATATCTAATCTCACAGCATTGTGGTAGGAAAAGATACTTGATACGATTTCAATTTTCTTAAATTTACCAAGGTTTGTTTTGTGACCCAAGATATGATCTCTCCTGGAGAATGTTCCATGAGCACTTGAGAAGAAAGTGTATTCTGTTTTTTTGGATGGAATGTCCTATAAATATCAATTGAGTCCATCTTGTTTCATGTATCATTTAAAGCTTGTATTTCCTTATTTATTTTCATTTTGGATGATCTTTCCATTGATGAAAGTGGGGTGTTAAAGTCCCCTACTATGATTATGTTACTGTCAATTTCCCCTTTTATGGCTGTTAGTATTTGCCTTATGTATTGAGGTGCTCCTATGTTGGGTGCAAAAATATTTACAATTGTTATATCTTCTTCTTGGATTGAGCCCTTGATCATTATGTAGTTTCCTTCTTTCTTTATTTTGAAATCTATATTATCTGATGAGTATTGCTACTCCAGCTTTCTTTGCTTTTCCATTTGTGTGGAATATCTTTTTCCATCCCCTCACTTCCAAGTCCGTATATGTCCCTAGGTCTGAAGTGGGTCTCTTGTAGACAGCATATATATGAGTCTTGTTTTTGTATCTATTCAGCCAGTCTATGTCTTTGGTTGGAGCATTTAATCCATTTATATTTAAGGTAGTTATTGACATGTATGTTCCTATTACCATTTTCTTAATTGTTTTGGATTTGTTTTGGTAGGTCCTTTTCTTCTCTTGTGCTTCCCACTTAGAGAAGTTACTTTAGCATTTGTTGTAGAGCTGGTTGGGTGGTGATGATTTCTCTTAGCTTTTGCTTGTCTGTAAAGCTTTCGATTTCTCTGTCAAATCTGAATGAGATCCTTGCCGCGTAGAGTAATTTGGTTGTAGGTTCTTCCATTTCATCACTTTAAATATATCATGCCACTCCCTTCTGGCTTGTAGAGTTTCTGCTGAGAAATCAGCTGTTAACCTTATGGGAGTTCCCTTGTATGTTTTTTGTCATTTTTCCCTTGCTGCTTTCAATAATTTTTCTTTGTCTTTAATTTTTGTCAAGTTGATTATTATGCGTCTTGGTGTGTTTCTCCTTGGTTTTATGCTGTATGGGACTCTCTGCAGTTCCTGAACTTGAGTGACTATTTCCTTTCCCATATTAGGGGAGTTTTCGACTATAATGTCTTCAAATATTTTCCCAGGTCCTTTCTCTCTCTCTTCTCCTTCTGGGACCCCTATAATGCAAATGTTGTTGCGTTTAATGTTGTCCCAGAGGTCTCTTAGGCTGTCTTCATTTCTTTTCATTCTTTTTTTCTGCATTCTGTTCTGTGGCAGAGAATTCCACCATTCTGTCTTCCAGGTCACTTATCTGTTCTTCTGCTTCAGTTATTCTGCTATTGATTCTTTCTAGTGTATTTTTTGTTTCAGCTATTTTATTGTTCATCTCTGTTTGTTTGTTCTCTAATTCTTCTAGATGTTTGTTCTTTAGTTCTTCTAGGTCTTTGTTAAACATTTCTTGCATCTTCTCGATCTTTGCCTCCATTCTTTTTCCAAGGTCCTGGATCATCTTCACTATCATTATTGTGAATTCTTTTTCTGGAAGATTGCCTATCTCCACTTCATTTAGTTGTTTTTCTGGGGCTTTATCTTTTTCCTTCATCTAGTACATAACCCTCTGCCTTTCCATCTTGTCTATCTTTCTGTGAATGTCTGTATTTAAGTTTTGATAGTTTGATTACTATGTGTCTTGGCGTGTTTCTCCTTGGATTTATCCTTTATGGTACTCTCTGTGCCTCCTGGACTTGATTGACTATTTCGTTTCCCATACTAAGGAAGTTTTCAACTGTAATCTCTTCAAATATTTTCTCAGTGCCTTTCTTTTTCTCTTCTTCTTCTGGGACCCCTACAATTCAAATATTGGTGCATTTAATATTGTCCCAGGGTCTCTGAGACTGTCCTCAATTCCTTTCATTCTTTTTTCTTTATTCTGCTGTTCAGTAGCTATTTGCACCATTTTATCTTCCAGGTCACTTATCCGTTCTTCTGCCTCAGTTAGTTTGCTATTGATTCCTTCCAGAGAATTCTTAGTTTTATTTATATTGTTGTTCATCATTGTTTGTTTGCGCTTTAGTTCTTCTAGGTCCTTGTTAAACGTTTCTTGTATTTTATCCAATCTATTTCCAAGATTTTGGATCATCTTTACTATCATTATTCTGAATTCTTTTTCAGGTAGACTGCCTATTTCCTCTGAATTTGTTTGGTCTGGTGGTTTTTACCTTGCTCTTTCATCTGCTGTGTGTTTCTCTGTCTTCTCATTTTGCTTAACTTACTGTGTTTGGGGTCTCCTCTTTGCTGGCTGCACGTTCGTAGTTCTTGTTGTTTTTGGTGTCTGCCCCCAGTGGCTAAGGTTGGTTCACTGGGCTGTGTAGGATTCCTGGTGGAGGGGACTGGTGCCTGTGTTCTGGTGGGTAAAGCTGGATCTTGCCTTTCTGGTGGGCAGGACCACATCTGGTGGTGTGTTTTGGGGTGTCTGTGACCTTATTGTGATTTTAGGCAGCCTCCCTGCTAATGGGTGGGATTGTGTTCCTGTCTTGCTAGTTGTTTGGCATAGGGTGTTGAGCACTATAGCTTGCTCGTTGTTGAGTGGAGCTGGGTCTTAGCGTTGTGATGGAGATCTCTGGGAGAGCTTTTGCCATTTGATATTATGTGGAGCCGGGAGGTCTCTGGTGGACCAATGTCCTGAAGTTGGCTCTCCCAGCTCAGAGGCACAGGCCTGACACCCAGCCGGAGCACCAAGGCCTTGTTAGCTACATGGCTCAGAAGAAAAGGGAGAAAAAATGAAAGAAAGAAAGAAAAATAAAATAAAATAAAATAAAATAATTAAAATAAAAAATTATTTTAAAAATTTAAAAGTGATAAAAAAAAAGCAAGAAAGAGAGAGCAACCAAACCAAAAACCAAATCCACCATGATAACAAGTGCTAAAAACTATACAAAAACAAACAAACAAACAAAAAAACAGACAGAGAGAATCCTAGGACGAACGGTAAAAGCAAAGCTCCACAGACAAAATCACACAAAGAAGCATACACATATACACTCACAAAAAGAGAAAAAGGAAGAAAAAATATATATATTTTAGGAATTCAGAGGTCTTCTGCCAGCGTTCAGTATGTGTTCTGTAGGAGTTGTTCCACATGTAGATAGATGTGTTTCTGATGTATTTGTGGGGAGGAAGGTGATCTCCACGTCTTACTTCTCTGCCATCTTGAAGGTCTCTCCCAAACTCATTTTTTTTTTTTTTTTTTTTGCGGTACGTGGGCCTCTCACTGTTGCGGCCTCTCCCGCTGCGGAGCACAGGCTCCAGACGCGCAGGCTCAGTGGCCATGGCTCACGGGCCCAGCCGCTCCGCGGCACGTGGGATCCTCCCGGACCGGGGCATGAACCCGTGTCCCCTGCATCAGCAGGCAGACTCCCAACCACTGAACCACCAGGGAAGCCCTCCCAAACTCATTTTTAAATGTAGCTTTTTTTGGTTTTTGTTTTGGTCTGCCATACCATGCAGCTTGTGGGATTTTAGTTCCCCGCCAAGGGATCCCGACCTGGGCCCTCGGCAGTAAGAGCATGGAGTCCTAACCACTGGACCGCCAGGGAATTCCCCAAGCTGACTTTTATACTTTTCTCTCCCTCTTTCTTTCTCTCTGATACAGACTGAGATTTACTTAATCTTTGCTCTTCTGAAAACATACCTCTGATGAGATCCAGTTGTTCAGTAGATTATAGGTTGTGTCTGCTCTTACAGCTGGAAACTGCAAAAGAAACATACTACGAACTCTGTAGTTAAACAGACTTGCAGACAAATGGAAAGACTCACCAGCCCTTCTAGCAACGGCCATTTCTAAGAGAAATTACTAGACGTTGTTTCCTTCAGAGAACGAAAGTGTAAAAACAAAATCAGCAGAATTTTTTTTTTTTTTTTTTTTTTTGCGGTACACGGGCCTCTCACTGTTGTGGCCTCTCCCGTTGCAGAGCACAGGCTCCGGACGTGCAGGCTCAGCGGCCATGGCTCATGGGCCCAACTGCTCTGCGGCATGTGGGATCTTCCCGGACCGGGGCACAAACCCATGTCCCCTGCATCGGCAGGCGGACTCTCAACCACTGCGCCACCAGGGAAGCCCCTCAGCAGAATTTTTAATGTCACTATGGATGCAGGTTTGCATCCATAATGACATTACTGGCAAATTGCAGACACTGTATTATTATTATAATTTTCCAAACAACTTTGAACTGACAAAGTGATGCTTTATATTTTCAGGCTAAGAAATTTAAATAGTAAGCTGCCTTTAAATATAGTAAATAATGACTAGGCTTTGATCATTAAGAGGGAGAAACTTTGCTTCTGGATGCTCAGTAGTGATTTCTGAAAGTTTTAAATAGAAAATGTTTCCACACGTGGTGTTGATATCCATGGCAGCATTAACGGCTTTTCCTTTGCCAGAAGTAAATACAGGTACTTTGTCAACAACACCGCCTGAGTTGTTTGGGGGTGGGAGAGATTACAGACAATCCTTACCCAATGTATAGTATTGATGTAATTAGACACCCCATGACCCTTGTCCTTACCTGTCTATGTTTCCTTAGAGCAAATTGTCCTTTTTCTCTTTTTTCAGACGTGTGTGTTTATGTGTGTGTTTGGAGACAGGGGAGGAAGAGGAGACTAAGGTAAGAGAAAAGCTGTAAGTATCACAGAGTTTTCACCCAGAAAACTTTCAGCTAGGCCTTTTTTTTTTTTTGGCGCTACGCGGGCCTCTCACTATTGTGGCCTCTCCCGTCGCGGAGCACAGGCTCCGGACGCGCAGGCGCAGCGGCCATGGCTCACGGGCTCAGCCGCCCCGCGGCATGTGGGATCTTCCGGGGCCTGGGCACGAACCCGCGTCCCCTGCATCGGCAGGCGGACTCTCAACCACTGCGCCACCAGGGAAGCCCTCAGCTAGGCCTTTTTTTAGTTTACAGTTGGTATAGTGCTTAGAAAATTGGTTGCTATTAATTATAAATGTATGTCTGCCTGTTATAACATTCAAATTCTGAGGAGAAAAATAGCTTTAAAATATAACATGAAAGCGTATCACTTCTTTCCACTACCCATCATCAAAAACAAGTGTGGGGGACTTCCCTGGTGGTGCAGTGGTTAAGACTCCGTGCTCCCAATGCAGGGGACCTGGGTTCGATCCCAGGTCAGGGAACTAGATCCCACATGCATGCCGCAGCTAAGGAGCCTGGCAGCCTCAACTAAGAC
Source organism: Platanista minor (assembly GCA_004363435.1). NCBI lineage: Eukaryota > Metazoa > Chordata > Mammalia > Artiodactyla > Platanistidae > Platanista > Platanista minor. The sequence continues at coordinate 3,775 of RJWK010061087.1, read as the reverse complement.
CCAGTGCAACCAAATAAATAAATAAATAAATAAAATATTTGAAAGAAAAAAAGTGTGAGTCTCAATAAGAGGAATTAAGATAAAGAGTATGTCAGATGCCAATTTCTTTTGCTACCGGTTCTGTTTCCAAGTTGTTTACCTTCCAAGAAGTTAGAAGAGCAAACAGTAATTTAAAACTATAACACACACAGCATAGGCAGTCCCCAAACAGAAACCCAGTGAACCAACAATACTGGGATGTGATGGTGTGTGTGTGTGTGTGTGTGTGTGTGTGTGTGTGTCTCTGTGTGTGTGTCCCTGGGAAAATACTAAGTTCATGTCTTGTACGAGACTTTGTATGGCATATGAAGGTGGGAGAAAGGCCATGATGGTGACTTAGCAATTTGGAAAGCCTTTTTTACTCCCCTGGGAAATTGAGTTTGTACTTAGTTCATGAACAATCCCTTCACACTAAGCTTCCATTTTAATAAAAAGGTAAATACTCTGGGTAGGATAAGAAATAATAAAACCAGCCCATAACAATTAGCATCTTAAAATTTCTCGTCATATTTATAAAAATAATGAAAACGGACCATTCTTGGAGAAAGTAAAGAGGGTGAGCTTTTTGGTGGAAATACCATTATTCAAGTTTTGACTGGCCTTGGCCACAAAGAGGATCCCTGTCAAAATACTCAGCATCACAATTAGCTGACATTTATATCCCTTTGTGGGCTGACCAGGTTAAAACTGAAAGGGGGTGCATTGGGGTTAAACCCAGGACTTATCTTTACTCCTAACTTGCTGGCTCCCTCCTGAAAAAAAGAGACTCCTGTACTTAACTCAGAGAGGTGGTATTACACATTCAGCCATCTGTAGTTTAAAGTGGATGAAAAAATTGCCCCTCACATTTCTAAGTTCCTTTCATCTAGTGTTTTTGTGCATATGATCAACTTTGTGTGTTAAAGAGTAAAATTTATCTATACAAATTACTTTTCTATTGGTGGTGATTTCTCAGGACTAGGCTAGAGAAAAGAGCAAATGACTTTAAAAAAAATTTTTCTTGAAACGTAGCTGGTTTTCTAAGTAAAACCCTGGACTCATCGTATCCCTTTGCTGAAGGCACAGGTGAATGAATTTCTGAATTTTTGAGTTTTGAATTGTCCTGTTTCCTGTGGGATGATTAATGGGCAGTGCTGCTCTGGGTGTCTGGTTTACGATGGGGGCTGGGGGATGTAGGGTAAGCACACAATTAAGCACAGGACTTTACCTATAGGCAATGGAATTTTTAAAATTTGGAAATGGCTTCACACACACAAAAGAGGGTGTTTCTCTTACCAGGAAAATTGAATATCTTCTCACTCTGGATTCATATTTATTGATACTTCAAGTTTGGGGTCACAAAGACCCATCACACTTGTCATTTTAAGAGTATAAATAAGGAAAAGCAGAGAAAATGCTAGTTGTTCACGCATCTCGTTCCCGTCCTCCATACTCCCCATTATCAGACATTTGAACTTATTTTCTAGCTCTGCATTCTTTCCAAGCATGCCCTTTGCACAGTTGATCTCAGTAAGGAGACTAATTTCCAAGGGCCCTACTTGCCTGCTGGGCAGAATCAGGTTAAACCTTGTCTACTGGAGGGGAGGGCAGAGGAAGAAATTCTAGCCGGCAGCTCCACGGCACAGGAGCTCATAAAAAAGGAGGCCCTTTGTGATCCCACGCTCACGGTACAGAGTCTACAGAAGTCACTTGATGTTCGAAGACCTTTGTCCTGTGTGACAGGCTGGCTTGAGGCACCATAAAGAAATCAGAGGGGCTGAGAAGGCTGGAGCAGGCATAGCAGGAGAAGGGGGAGCCATAGAGATGATGATTCACCCCCAAATTCTTATTACCATCAAATTGTTAACAAAAGTCACATGTGTTTCTACTTGGGCCAGAGCTCTGGTGATAACCACCAGTGACAATTTTTGCATGTGTGTGTCTTCCCTGGCAAAGTAAGCTGATTTCTTCATTAGGCTGCAATCATTGAAATCACAATAAAGGACTTTTACCAGAATTGCTTTCAAATTCCAGAAGGTCATTTTTGCAGATTCTAAGGCTTACCCCGGGGGACCCTGAAACAGGCATGCACCCCAGTCCTGGTGTGTCTAGTTATAATCCACACATTTGAGCAGCTAGGGAACTAGTTATTAATTTTTTTTCCTTTTCAAAAATGGGAGTACAAAAAAGAAAAAAAAATGGGAGTATTCAGGTTGACCTCCAGATGGAAACTAAGTCATATATTCTGACCACCAAGTCTCCCCTGATGACCTAGAAGTTATAGACAAGTTCTGCCTCTTTGTCTAAATACACTCTAGTGCTATTAGATAAAAAAGGAATCAAGCATTCTGATAGATGGACTAGTACCAGGAAAAAAATAGTGTTCATTCAAAGCCTATAAATAAATAACATTGTACTATATTTAACATTTGATTTACATGAGGGTTAGTTGGACAACACAGATAGGACTGTTTCCCCTGATGGGGCTGCCCTGGCAGGACGGTAAAATGCACCCCTCTGCACCCAATGCACACACTCACACAAGACAATCCAATTTGGAGCTGAAGGCTGGCTGCTTCCGCACTCAACCACTAATAAACAGCATGTATTCCCCACACCATGCCTTCTGAGGATTTGCACGGACTTTATTCCTATTAAACTGAAAAGTTTGAGGGCAGGGCCACCTTACTTATCTTCATGTCTCAGTAGTATCTACCCCCAGGGCTCTGACAATGAATGTTTGTTGTCACTGTGTCTGCCAACTAAACTTGGTCCTCATCACTGTGAATGAGGCCAATGGGCCTCCAGTCCTTCCAAGCTGGTCTCCAGCAATGATATTCATCATTATCAACAAAACCGCATGCCTTTTGTGTGCAAGGCACAGGGAGGGCTACACAAATGTTCAAAACAGATCTGCCCTCAAGAATCTTCTATAATCCAGAAGGGAATCCACCTGAAGAGACTCAAGCTCTTTGGAACAGGATATAAGGGCACATGAAGAGAACCGCCAGGTATCATAACATTTCACAGTGAACTGAAGAAATGTAGGCATACACAGGCCAGTCACACGAAATATTTCTAAGGACATGCTGATGTCCTGAGTATAGCAGTGCAGCGTGGCGATGCACCAAACAACACCTCCAGCTTTGACACGGTTTGGGAAAAAGAGTGATTGGATTGAGTTCTCTCTTCTGAAATTTGATACAGAGGCTTGAGAATCAAAAAGAGATGGGAATTCCTGATTTCAAACGAAGAGAGGCCCTTGGAAAGACAGTCATCTGGCTCTGCCACTGCTTGGGGAAACTGCTTCCGCAGGCCAGGTGTACAAGATCCCAAACAGGCCACTGTGAGGAAAGATGATATTATAATAATGAAAAGTCAGTATACTAGAAATTAAGTTAATCATGAATGAGGTTTTTCTTAATTAATTGGGTGGTTCCAGTTCACTACTAGGGAACAGAAATTCACATAAAAATGAGCTAAAAGGACTAAACAGGCAGAGTTCTTCCTAGAATAGGTCAAGGTCAGTGTTGAGGTCACTGGCAAGGAAGTCTGGAGTAGCTTGGACTGAAGCTACTGTGTCTTGGGGAAAAAAGACTTGTTTTCATTGCTCCAGCCTTGAGCACAAATAGTGACTTCCGAAGTTTGAAAACCCGAAGACAGCACAACAGCCTCTTATTATGTCATTGTGTTTTTTTTTAAAGGACAAAGGCAAGTTAGGACTAGAGCCTGCTGTGAACCTTTAATACTTTACTTT